>JAHLKC010000087.1:0-174801 GCA_025449115.1 Chytridium lagenaria
AATAAGCCTGTGAGGTCCATTCGCTTACCTCTCACAACAAGTGCCAACCCATCAGAATCGCATGTCATATGTACAAAGGCCTTGCATCTAAGATAAGGATACGTCCTCACCCCACCCATTTGTTTACCCGTGGACGCACCACCCGGCGCCACCGCAGCCCCGCTGACCTTTGGCGGTATCCCACACTTGCATTGAAAAACGACCAGTTGGGTCGAAGCTCCCGAATGTCTATCCACCGTCCTCCATTTATTTTCACGACGCAACAGATCGTCCTTACGAAACCTGTGATCTAGGAGCCAGGCATCTCTAAATGCCGGATCGTGGCGCTGGAAGTCGATAAAGTCAAAGGCCGGTGTGGATGTGTCGGTGGAAGGAAGAGCCGAAGGAGCAGTTATGGAACGAGTGCGAGATGTACGGGAAGGCGATGGTGGTGAGTTCAGATGGGCTGATGAAGTTGAGGGAGCAGGGGTAGTAGATCTTGCGGCAATGTGGGAAAGGAGTTCTTGGCGCACGTCGGATTCGAGCTTCAGTTGAGAGGGAAGAGCGTTAAGCCTTCGTACGTTGATGATCTTTTTCGAAGCACGAAGGTTGAAGGAGGTACTGGAGGCTCTTGAAGTTGGTGCAAGATGAATGTCGGAGGCAATGGCGGTTCCACTGCTTACAGAAGCATTGTTGTTTGGAGTGTCAACCACCAGAGTGTCAATGGATGGAAGGGTGGTGGTTGTGGTGTTCATGGTGGTGGCAGTGAGTTTAACAATGGTCATGACGGTAGGAGTTATGTGATGGGTGTGCCTAGTCAAGTGAGCAAGAGAGAGAGAGACTTGCGAGAGCAGCTGCTGGCGTCTTTTGAATAACCTTTTTTTTTCTACAATAATAACAATATGATTCAGTATATATAACAAAATGTTATGCGCCGGAAACTATAATTTTAAAAGATATAAAAAAAAAGCGGGCTATATAATATATTTATTATTAACCAAAATAAATCAACAAGACAGCAACTTCTGAAGTAAAAATGGAATCGGAAGGGAGTTAAACAAACCGAAGAGGAAGAAGAAAATAATAGAAATATTTTAAGGTTTATCGCCGGACCGCATGACTTCTTTTGGGAAGTAATGCAAACACAAATTACACCGCACAAAATCCAATGCTGGCGATGATGGCGATCTGGTTGATCCTTTTAAACTGTTTACAACTATATTGAACCCCTTGAACATCCAAACCCCCGCTCTCTCACTCCATGGTCTCAAGCTTCTTGTCTAAGAATATCCCTTCCCCCAACTTCTTCCATCGATGAACGTAAATCTTCACCTTCTCTCCTTTTAGCTTCGTCGCCGTTGTGGTTTAAAAGCGAGACTGATATGCACTATTTTGTTTTATCTCGTGGTTGTGGATTTTGGACATCAGGGATGTTCAACATTCCTATCCTGTTTGTGCACTTTTTGGACGCCGACTGATCTCGCATTTCAAGATACTGGGAGTTATTTTTTTTTGTTACTCCAAGCTCACAAGTTTCCAGGGGGCAAATCTGATGGTGGCAAAGTTTGGATTTAATGCTGTTCTCTTTGATTCGCTGTGAATTTACCCTCAATTTACTTCTAAGCCTTTATGAATGAACATAAATTAACACTATATTCTTTTCTTGGCCTTAAAAAAAACTAGCTCCAGTTATCTGTAATCAACACCATAAACAACATCTCGCGATTTCCTTAATTCTACAAAACTATTCTGGCGATTTTCCTAATTCTTCAAAACTATTTGGAGTTGTTTCTACTCGAAGTCCATTAATTCGATATGTGCATTTGAACGAAAAAATATAAGCAAAAACATCTCTATTTTATACAATGCAGATTCGCACAACCCAAACCATAAAACTAAAAATACAAGGACCAAACAGCACCCACTTCAGCGATATGGATTAAGATAGTGCAAAACGGCGAGAAAAAAGGTCAAACAGAAAGTAACACCAGAAGCGAGAAGGTCATTCATCACATCATCACAACCTCTTTCCAGTTTCTCACATTCAAACTCTCCGCCCTCGCCCTCCCCAACGGTTCCTGTGGTAATCGCGAGTAATAGGATGGAGAGAATGGTGGTGTCGGGTAATGCACAGAATTCGAGCGCCCATACCACTCTTGGTGGTGGCGGTGGTGTTGCTGATGAAGGATACGGCATTGCGTACCCATTGTAATGATGCGACGAGTACCAGCCGTAAGATGGAGGAGAATAGTAACCCTCCCAGGCTGTGACTTGATGGTCATGAATTTGCGAATGAAATGAGCGAGGTGGAAGAGGATAGTAACCCTCCAAGACGCGACTCGGTGGTGGTCATGAAAATGTGTGGGCGATGAGTGAGGTGGTGAAATGGTGCGTGCGGAGGAGAACCGGAAGAATGTGCAGGGACCGAGGGAGGCGCTAACTGCCTAATCTGGGCAGTGTCAGCGCCGAATCGATCCTGAAAGGTCATTGGTGGGGCGCCAGATTTTTGTGTGACGCCCGCAGTGATCACCGACTCGAATTCGGCATTCGTTGTTGCTGGGGTGGACGATGAGTGTCGACAGAAACGGTCTCCGTCCTCGTCAGATGACGAATCATCCTCATCGTCTTCACCAACAAACGCACTCCTCGCCGACTTCCGATTCTTGGTCACCCCACCTCCGATCACTTTCCCCAACTTGCTCTGGCCAAACTCTCGATTTTTCGAACCCTCCCCATGAACCCTCTTCAACTCGGGACGTTTCCTCAACAAAGCTCTCCGCAGATTCCTCACGTCAGATCGGCACAAGAGAGCACGAGTCCCGTTGTCTGTCATCTCTTTGACGCGATCATGGCTTAACTCTCGAACGCGGCGCGCGTTCTCTGCGAGGATGACACGCATCGGTTGATTACGCTCAAGTTGGGAAACTGCGAGGTTCTCGAAGAATGGGTCAATGTTGAAGCGAAGTGGAGAGAGGGTTGTGGTTTTCGCGCAAGCGTGTGTGTGCGAAAAGAAACCTAATTAATAGTTTGAGTTAATATTGATTATAAATTAAAATGAAAGAGAAGTATCATACCTCTTACAACCAAAGGCAGCCCCTGGGAATCACACGTCATATGCACAAAGGCCTTGCAACTCAGGTAAGGGTACGTCCTCACCCCGCCCATATGCCGTCCCATCTTCCCGAAAACCGCACTAGGAGCTTTCGGTGGGATTCCACATTTACATTGGAAGACAACCAACTGTGTCGACGCTCCCGAATGCCTATCAACGGTGCGCCATTTATTCTCACGACGCATCAGGTCCTCCTTTCTGAACTTGTTTTCAAGCAACCAGCCATCACGGAGTGACGGGTCGTGGCGCTGGAAATCGATGTAATCAAAGGATGGTGAGGGTGGCGGTGAAGTTGAAGAGTGGGAGTTGCAGGTGCGGGATAAGCAGGTGGACTGGGATGGAGTAGGGGAGAGAGGGGTGTCAGATCTCGTGGAGATGTCGTCGAGAATCTCTTGACGAACGTGAGGCTCGAGCTTGAGTTGAGACGGGAGTGCTGTGAGCCTTCTCACATTGATGAATTTTTTTGAAGTGCGTATGGACGTCATGGTTCCGGAAAAGTCGGTGACGGTAGAGGGTGCCGGCAGGTTCACGTTCGCGTGAGTTCAGAACCAGCGCCACTCTCCATCGAATTGCTTAGGGAGGGTGGTGGTGTTGCGGTGGTTGGATTCACGGTCTCAATATGTGCTGTAGCAACGGGGTTGTTCATGGACAATGGTATTCTATATTGTAAGAAGTGATAGTGAATAAGGGGGTTCGGGGTTGAGGGTTTAGGGGGGGGATACGTTTGTATAAATAGTTTTTTTGAGGTTTTTAAAGATATTATTATTTTTTACGGGAACAAGGGAGAGAGAGTGAGCGAGACTGAGGGAAGTGAATGGTTTTGGCACCAAGAAAGAAAGAAAGAAAGAAAGAAAGAAAGAGAGAGAGAGAGAGGGAGAGAGAGGGAGAGAGGGAGAGAGAGAAGAAGGAAGTTGAGGACTCGTTCCGAAGAAGTCTTCAATATACAACTGACTTCGATCTTGTGTAACAAATTCGAAATAAACTTTACTAGTAGTGTGTAGCTGTGAGTCATAATTTTATCTTACTCTTTGTTTTACTCTTTTTTTCCCTTTCCCTTTGTCAAATACATATTTGATTATGACCCTCCTCTTCCGGAGCCTCTCTTCTTATTTGGGCATTGGGTCCAAGTTGTCTCCCTTGTTTCTTCTTAAGCCAACCAAGGGGACAACCTTGCTTCCGTCGTAGAATAAAAATGATATAAAAAATAAATAAATCATCTCCCGGTATTAAAAGGTGGAATTGCGCGCCTAATTTGGAATTTTGGACTAAACAAATCCTTTGAAACAATCAAAACTGTTATCCCTCTCTAATACATATTTATATGATAATTAATTTATCGCTTGACCATGACCACTGTCGAAGTCAATGGCGTGCCGATTAGTTGTCGAAGTCAATGGCGTGCCGATTAGTTGAGGTGGGGAAACGGGAGTCTCTGGCAAGTGGCCTTATTGCCTCTGCGGAGGTGGTGGTTGTTGTGTAAACCCAAATCGCAAAAGTTGCTGATCTTTCAATTCATTCCAGCAAAGAAACAATGGAAGATCCTCACACTGACAATCTGCAGACCGCATAAAGCCCCTGCCCCTCTCCACCCCTCCCCTGCGATCCCCAGCAGCAATCCCGGCTATTCATTGAAACCAAGCATCGAAAAAGATGATTTTCCGACTTTGTTTAATCATTTAAAAAAGAGACAAATGCATGAGGAGCTTGAGGTGTAAGCATTTCACCTACGCCCTGACCTGCGCCAAAAAAAATAAAGATGCTCAATATAAGAAAGCAATTCTCGAGACCGATTACTTAGCCTCTTTTTAATCAAGCGTCAACGTGCGCACGCCAAGAGTAAAATCAGACAAAGAGATAGATACTGATAGAGGAAAACACGCTTAGTTTTATATTTTACAAGAGATTTGCACTTTACACAGGATAACCACCTTTTTTTTGGTTGAAATATAAACAAAACATACATATAAACATAATCGAGAGAAAAAAAATGTGAGGAAGAGAATCATATAATTGGGATTTGATATAAACATCGCTTATGGTGACGAAGAACCAGCTCGACATCACAACATCTCCTTCCACCGTAAACGTGTACTCTAAATACCAACGACTTCCCTCCAGTTTGTTACGTCAACTCCCGTCCAGTGATCTGTTGAAAAGCACAAGGGGATGGGGACAGCGTGTGGAGTGCTGGGGAGAAGGTGGTGTCGGCGCGTGATATTCGGGGATGGTGGAAGGGCTGAACGAGGAGACGAACCCGTCCAGATGAGAGGTTGAAAAGGATAAAACAGCGGGTCTGGGTAGTCAATCGGACTGGGTAACGTGGGGGAGGGAGGAGCAGTTGTGGCTGCCGGTGAGGGTGTGGGAGTCACCTTTAGACGTTTCTTTGAGACCACAGGCGAAATGGTAGGTGAT
This sequence comes from Chytridium lagenaria, assembly GCA_025449115.1. Taxonomy (NCBI): domain Eukaryota; kingdom Fungi; phylum Chytridiomycota; class Chytridiomycetes; order Chytridiales; family Chytridiaceae; genus Chytridium; species Chytridium lagenaria. Next base: position 5,504 of record JAHLKC010000087.1, read on the forward strand.
TCCGACTTGACCGACACGGTATAATCATCTTCATCATCCAACTCCATCGACTCCTCCTCCTCTTCTTCTTCTTCTCTCTTGCGTTTCTCAGCTTGGGGCCCTGGATTCTCTTCAACTCTGGTCGTTTACGCAACAAGACGCGACGGAGATTGCGAACATCTGAGCGACAACAAAAGAGCGCGGGTTCCGGCTTCGGCCATCTTGCGGACATAGTCTTCAGAAAGTTCTTGGACGCGACGGGCATTGTCGGCGAGGATGACACGCATGGGATGGTTGAGCTCGAGTTGGGAGATGGCGACGTTCGAATTTTGGGGTCAATGTTGAGGCGAGGTGTGGAGAGGGTAGTAGAGTCCATGCATGCGGGTGTGTGTGTAAAGAAGCCTGAAAGGACAAAAGAGTCAGATACGGTTCCCGTAAAATATGAGGGTGGATGAAGACAAGCTGTGGAAAAGAGATGCTCACCTCTCACTACAAGTGGTGAGCCTTCGGCATCACACGTCATATGCACAAATGCCTTGCACCGCAAGTAAGGGTACATCCTCAGCCGCCCTTGTACGCTCATTCCAGTCTGAGGTTTCGGTGGAATCCCGCACTTGCATTGAAAAACAATCAGTTGGGTGGATGCCCCCGAATGTCTGTCCACCGTCCTCCACTTGTTGGAACGGTGAGCAAGGTCCTGCTGGCGGAATTTGTGGGTTTTGAAGCCAATTGCGAGGAAGGCTGGTGAGTGGTGTTGGAAGTCGAGAAAGTCAAAGGTTGGGGTGTGGCGCGCGGACGGGTGGTGCGTTGACGTTGTGGAGGATGCCGGGGTGGAGATTTGGTGGAGATCTCTTGACGGACTGCGGGCTCGAGCTTGAGTTGCGAAGGGAGGGTGGTGAGCTTGCGGACTTTGATGAACTTTTTGGGGCCAAAGAGGGGAGCTGAGGTGGATGACAAGGTTGGAGAGGACGGGTGGCTGTCAGAGTCGAGAGTTAAACTGCTCTCGTGAGTATCGGTTGGGTCTGAACCCTCGGGTGACTGTGTTTGTTGGTCAGTGTGGTAGTCAACATCCATGATGGCGTGAATGGATGGTAAGGAGGTGTTAGGCGAGAAGTGAAGGTGATCGATGGAGGCTGGCTGCTGGGTATTGATGTAGTTGATGGTGGTGGTCATACTGGTTTCTGAAACGTTCGTTGCTTGTAAGGTATGTAAATGTAAACAAAAACCTAGAGAACTATGAGCTGCATGCAAAATGCATCCTTTTTATACAGGCTCAGATAAAATAATTGTATGCAGGTAATTAGTTAAGCAGGCGAAGGAGGATAAGTCGTTGAGGTCTTCATTCTCCTCTTCTCTCCTCTCTCTCTTATTCTCTTCCTCTGATCAGGCATCAAGTAGAGCCCTTGAATGACACATTTTCTGCACGTACGTCCAAACGTATTTATTTTTGAAGGAAAGCTTAAAAATATAAATAAAAAAAGCTCCTATTACACAGATTTGGATTTAATCCACTTTCCGCTCAGCAAAGGGTACATAGTACTAATCAAGAATAACCCGGAAAGCTGCCCGGACAACAAACCAAAAAGTTAAGCCTCCGGACGGGCAGTCTTATGCTGGACTTGGTAGGTATTGCCGCATTTTCACTTTTGTTTATTTTTTTTACTTTATTCAACAAGTGGGGCCTTTTTCATTCATTATTTAATTATTTGTAAAATTTAATATTTATTAAATAAAAAACTGAGCCTTCTTGAGCTATTGTGGAAGGCTTGGTAATTAAATATTATGAAAAAAGAAAATTCAGGAATTATTAATTAATAATACCACAGATTTAAGGGTCCGCATTTTTAAGTATTTGATCAAAAAAGGTTACAATGTCCGTGATAGAGACTTTGACTGTGCACCGGAACCTATTATTATTACACTCATGCACATTTACAAGCTTTTATTATTTAATATGCCGACCGCCACGCGCCACCCACCCACCTATCATCCACCTACGCACGACCACCCGACCATGACCCTACGCATTATGACAGTAAGCTCCGACCTCACCTTGCTATGTTATATTTTTGACGGGAATCGGAGGAGCTGAGGAGGCTGTGAACAGGGTGCTCTCACATGCGTATCACACATTCAAGTAATATTAAAAAATGCAATTGGTTAATCGATGAAGATTGCTTTTTGATTACATATCTATCTATTCATATTGAAAAAAAAAGGTATAGAAGCCATCCTGTGTGTGTGTGTGTGTGTGTGTGTGTGTGTGTGTGTGTGGGAGTGTGTGTGTGCAAAGGATAAAGTATTGGAAGTCCTTTTTCTAAGAAAAAGACGCGAGGGGGTGATGCTGCATGCAGAGGAATGGAAGGGATATCGCCAGTCTCCTTTCCTTTCTTTAGTAATTACGCCGATGAAATATTATTGTTTATTTTGATTCAGATATCATCTTTTACTGTGTTTCGTTTTCTGGTTATATTCCTTTAACTTATTTGTTACACTCTTGCTGGAACCATATGTAATTTCTCCTGTAAATAAATACATAGTATATTCGCTTATCTTTAAAGCTGGACAATGGTGGTACGTTCCCTATAAATTAAAATAAGCCCCAGTTAATGTTATTAGGTCGTAATCACTTTTAAGCATAGTTGGGTTTCTTTTTGTCAGCTTGTAGCTCGCCATAGTCACTTGCTCCATTTTCCTTCGTAGCCATTCATATGGCTTGAAAAGAATGTAAGAAAGTTTTGGAGAAAACAATATAATATTATTCAGGATTGTGGTGAATGCATTACAACGAATGAATCGTGTCAGCTCATGATGATAAGGCCGATAAAACTATGACTTTGTGCATGGTGCTTGACCGTTTTATCAGTTAATTCATGCCTTAAAGGCCGATAAAACTATGACTTTGTGCATGGTGCTTGACCGTTTTATCAGTGAATTCATGCTTAAAACATAAGGGAGTTGAATTTTTCTTATTTCCGCTGTACCATCATCCTTTATCCATTAGCAGCGAAAGTGCCAGTGCTTTAATTGCTCATCAAAGGCAAGCTGTGGAAATCACCTAAACTTCTGGAAGATATGCACATGTCCTCGCAGACTAGGTAGTTAAAAATATCTGACGTGTATGCATTATTGATAAGGGCTCAAGAGCCATGTGGGTAACCCTTTTCACATGTCGACGGCGTTGAACCATGTCTATGAATTTATGAATTTATGAGATCATCCAGCACTTCATTCATCCGCTGGCATTACTGTAAAATTTACCCGATTTCGCTTAATTAATTGTCTTCAGAACATTATTTTATGTGTCAAAATACGTCGCTGTGGGCAAACTTCAGAAAAAACGTGTTCTGAAATGGGGATGCGTATATATTTTTTGTCTTGGAAGATGACGGCGAAGTCGGAGAATCACAAAACGCGGGGAGAAAGGGTTTGGAACTAAAACACGACTGGTTTCAAGCACAAGAAGAAAAAACTGGGGAATGAAAAGAATGGCTGGACTTTCCTGGGAAAACTTTCTTTCTTATTGGAAGTGTTTGTTTTGGTTTTCTTAGGGCGAGTGTGGGGGTACTTTAGTGCTTGTAGTCAAAGAACTGTAATGGCAGGAGCTGTTAGAATGAAGAAAGAAAAGAAAAAAGGAAATTGAAATAAAAAAATGTAAAAAAAAAGAACTTGAATTTCTCACCTCTGCAGAATGAATAAGCTTCTGTATCTGCGTGCAAGAGCACTTTCGGTGCATGAGCAACTGGTTCTTGAGCAATAGAACCTCCTCCTTGAGCATGTTCACCATGTCGTGAAGTTCGTTGTTCTTTTTCGTGAGCTTGACTGATTTCTCCTCGAGTTCTTGGTTAAGGCGTTTTTTCTTTTGACGGCATTTCAAAGCTAAATAAAGAGGTGGGGTAAGTATGCAAGAACATCATTCATCGAACAAAAGAATACGTTAGCACTCTAATAGAAGAATATCTGGTAGAGGACTAGCCTACGGCGAATTAATTGAAAGCTGCTTGTCGTATGGGCAAAGCCAGACACATTGAGCTTGTACTTGACACTCATTGAGTGATAGATTCACGTTGAAGAGCGTTGAACCCCAAACTCGCCTCCACCAGTACTTCTAACATAAAGACAAAAGTACACACCTGCGGCTCGGTTACGTTGAAGAACCTTGAGACGTTTTTTTGAGTCATCGTTGTTATCACCATGGTCGGAAAGAACGGCATCGTTCGCAGAATCATGGTCATATGCAGACGGGGAAGGTGAGCAGCTTGGTGTGATGCATGTTGAGGAAAACTCGGGTGCAGTGAAAGTATGGTTGCTGAGAGCAGCCTCTGATGTGGAGGATGGGTGGGGACGGGCGAAGTGGGAGTAGTGTTGGCGGTGTTGTTGGTGTGGAACGGAGTACGTGGAGGAATGGTGGAGATTGGTTGGTGTTGTTGAAGCACTTGGTGGTGTTGAGGGTGGCGTGAAGCAGTGTTGGCGTTGGCGTTGTTGGTGTTGTAAGAGAGCTGGTAGACGAGGTTTCTAAAGGAGGCTTCGTTCCATGCCTCTGCCGAAGGAGCTGGTGTGATGGATGAATGTTGTGTGTTGATATGGTTGTTGTTTGAATGCATGACGGCGGCCAAAGCAGCAGAAGATACGGCAGCCATACTATGTACTATTCTCGCAACAGTTTTTTTTTTTGTTTTCTTTCAAAGCTTCAAGGGATGCGTTTAGAATCTATAGGGAATAGAAGATGAACGATGGATGGATTGGGAGTGGAGTGGAAGTGCGAGAGAGGAGGAAGAAAGGGTGTCAAGGGTGAATGAGAGGTGAGAGGCAAGGGAGGCTGGGAAAGGACTTTTTTGTTATTTACGGTGGTGGAATGATGCAGTGATATATTTATAAAAAAATATTATTAATTGCTGAGTTTTTAGCGCAATTACTTGAGTAAGTGAGAGCAAGAGGCAGTAGTGGGTGGAATCGGGTTGTTTTTTGAACACTTTGATTTCTTTCCATGTGCTTTTTTTCGATTAGGATTCGAGTCAACAAATAATGACGCACATGTATATTGGGCTGAAGTCTTTTTTTAAACTTTTAAACCAATAGGAGGAGGGCTTCACCCCCCCCCTCAACAGGCTCAACTTCATTAGACAAATTTTAAAGGGAAGCCCTCCTTCCTAATTAGGCTGACTGACTCATTGTCATCATGACGTCATAAGGAATGGAAATTACTTTATTGGTAATACAAATAAACGTGGTAAATATTTAACTAATAATAATATGAATAACATTAACAGTTATATTTAAATATTATTACAGTATGTAAATACTCATTCAAAGGTCAAAACTCAGGAACATGGATAATTACTGTCTGGTGAATATTTATTTTTATTTTTTAAAAAAAGGGATAATACAAAACACCTCGGAAGATGTATATTCGGAAGATTTCTTTTGCTACAAAATAAAAAAGGGTAGAGCAATATTATAAAACATTATGAGGAGTAAAAATTAAACAATGAAAGAGTGGATGAGTACTCAAAACTTATGCTACAATCTCGTCAGAGATATCACGACGATCAACCTCAACAGCACCCTCTTGAGCAATATCACGGGCCTCAAGTGCAGGAAGCTCCTGAGCCATGTCACGCGCCTCAATCTCCGGGGCTTGCTCGGCAAAGTCGCGGGCCTCAAGGAGAGACGCCTCCATGGCAGAGTCACGACGTTCAAGTTTAGGGGTGTCTTCAATAAATTCACGAGCTTCAAGTGCAGGAGCCTCCTCAATGAAGTTACGGACCTCGAGTTCAGACGCATCTTCAGCAAATTCACGACGTTCAAGATCAGGAGTTTCCTCGATAATGTCGCGAGCCTCGAGCTCGGGTACCTCCTCAGCAAAATTGCGACGTTCAAGTTGAGGAGTCTCCTCAATGAGATCACGTGTATCAAGTTCAAGATTTCCCTCGATGAAGTCACGAGATTCAAGCTCAGGAGCCTCCTCAACAAAATCACGGGCCTCGAGTTCAATTTCCTCGTCATCGTCACGACGCTCAAGCTCTGGAGACTCCTCAATGAAGCCGGGCCTCAAGCTCAACCTCCTCGTCATCATCACGACGTTCAAGCTCCGGGGCCTCTTCAAAGAAGTCACGAGCTTCAACCTCGACCTCCTCCTCGTCGTCCTCGCGGCGTTCGAGTTCAGGGGATTCCTCTGTAAACTCACGAGCCTCAAGGTCAACCTCCTCATCATCACGACGTTCAAGCGTGTGCTCATTATCACGGGCCTCAAGCTCAATCTCCTCGTCATCACCGCGAGCTTCAAGTTCAACCTCCTCCTCGTCGTCGTCATCACGACGCTCAAGTTCAGGAGTCTCCTCAACGAAGTCACGGACTTCCAGCTCAAGCTCATCATCATCATCATGACGGCGTTCAAGCTCAACTTCTTCATCATCGTCATCACGACGCTCAAGCTCTTCATCGTCATCATCACGGCGTTCAATCTCTGGGACCTCTTCAATGAAATCACGACGCTCAAGTTGATGAGTTTCATCAGCAAGGTCACGGGCTTCAAGATCAACATCATCGTCATCATCGTGACGACGTTCAAGGACAACCTCTTCATCATCGTCACGAGCCTCAAGCTCAACCTCATCATCATCATCGTGACGACGTTCAAGTACAACGTCCTCGTCATCGTCACGAGCCTCAAGCTCAACTTCCTCGTCGTCATCATCACGACGCTCAAGTTCCAAAGAGTCGTCCGTAGAGTCACGGGCTTCAAGCTCGACCTCCTCACCGTCGTCGTCATCACGACGCTCCAGCGTGTGCTCATTATCACGGGCCTCAAGCTCAAGCTCCTCGTCATCCCCACGAGCCTCAAGTTCAACCCCATCATCGTCACGAGCCTCAAGCTCCACTTCCTCGTCGTCTTCACGACGCTCTAGTTCGGGGCTCTCGTCGATGAAGTCACGGGCCTCAAGTTCAATGTCATCGTCATCATCACGACGCTCAAGCTCAGGAGCCTCCTCAGCAAAGTTACGGGCTTCCAGTTGAATTTCTTTCGTCATCGTCACGACGCTCAAGCTCTGGAAACTCCTCGATGAAGCCGCGTGCCTCAAGCTCAACCTCCTCGTCATCATCATCACGGCGTTCAAGTTGCGGGGTCTCTTCAAAGAAGTCACGAGCTTCAACCTCGACCTCCTCCTCGTCGTCCTCGCGGCGTTCGAGTTCAGGGATTTCCTCTGTAAACTCACGAGCCTCAAGATCAACATCCTCCTCATCATCACGACGTTCAAGCGAGTGCTCATTATCACGGGCCTCAAGCTCAATCTCCTCTTCATCACCCCGAGCCTCAAGTTCAACCTCCTCGTCGTCGTCGTTACGACGCTCAAGCTCGGGGGTCTCCTCAACAAAGTCACGGGCCTCAAGCTCAACCTCATTATCATCACGACGCTCGATCTCGAGACTGTCCTCAAAGTCCCGACGCTCAAGCTGAGGCATATCTGCCGCAACTTCTCTTTCTTCAAGCTCTACCTCCGAATCACAGTCCTCACGACGTTCAAGCGGCTCCTCGACGTCACGGCGGTTCAAAATGGGGAGGTCATCAGCGTCACGGCGCTCAACGTCAACGTGTTCTTCAGGAGCTCGCTTTTCAATTTCAACGTTCTCCTCGGGAGCCCTCTTCTCAACCTCAACTTCTTCCTCCTCCCTTTTCTCAACCTCAATATCCTCACCATCGCGCTTTCTCAAATGCACATCGACTGGAAGCGGGTAAACGCAAATTAGTAAAACAGCACTGTAACTCTTGTAACAACCAACTGGTAAACGTCATAGAAAATGAATATATGAGAAACCATCTCTTACCTTCAAAACATCTTCCACTTCCCAACAACCTCTGATACTCCCTCCCAACGACCGCAAAATGCTCTTCAGCACCTTCACATACATCTACAATCTCCCGAAAGCCTCCTCACAAGGTCTCATCACAACTTCCCCATCACTCTCGCACTTTGGGAACGCCATCGCGCACCCCAACTTGACGTACGCCCTCTCACATTGAGGGTTAGGCGCAAGGGATTTCAGACGCTCAAGGGCCATGAAGTGGGTGCTTGCGAGGTCGGCGGATGAAGAGAGAATGGGGTGGGTGATGGTGGGGCAGATAGTGGGGTCTTTGAGGATCACACATTGTTTGGGTTTGGCTGTAGAACATTAGAAACAGTTTGAAAGGATGGTCTTACTGAGCCCAGCTTGCGCCGCTGCGATCATGGCGAGGAAGACGAGCGGCTTCCACATATTGTCGAAACGATGACGGGTGTAATGGAATATGGAGGAAAATGGAAAGGATTGTTGGAGGGGTAGTTATATGATTGAGCTGTACTGCTCTACATTTTTTTTCCTTTTGCACGGTGATCCCTCGCTTGATTTTCAATTGTGCGCGAAGATGGGCGATCTTTCGTGTTGTAGACGTTTAGCCTATGCTTTATTTTTCTTGTTGAAAATTAACACAACAAACAATAAGTTGAATAATAATTAAAAAACATGAGGTATATATACAGTTTTGGAATGGCATGCGTTGAAATGAACGAACGGAGGAACAATTTGATGGGTTAGGGCCATGATAAGGTATTTATACTAATACAGGAAATAAAGATGAAGACGCGACGGGCATTGTCGGCGAGGATGACACGCATGGGATGGTTGAGCTCGAGTTGGGAGATGGCGAGACGTTCGAATTTGGGGTCAATGCTGAGGCGAGGTGTGGAGAGGGTAGTAGAGTCCATGCATCCGGGTGCGTGTGTAAAGAAGCCTAAAAGGACAAAAGAGTCAGATACGATTCCCGTTAATATGCAGGTGGGTGAAGGACAAGCTGTGGAAAGGAATGCTCACCTCTCACTACAAGTGGTGAGCCTTCGGCATCACACGTCATATGCACAAACGCAATAGTCTTTCGAGTTGTCCAAAAGGGTTGGAGAAAGTTGTCAACAAAACTTGAAATGCACAGATCTAGCCATTCTTCGGACTCGTTGTTCTCGTACAGCATCCACGCAGACCCGAGTGCACTCTTAGACATCATTGATGATGAGTGGCTAAAGAATCATCTGAACTACCTACAGACGGTATAACACTTTATCTTCCTCTCCTGCTCTTGCTCTTCCTTAACTCGATTCTCCTTATCGCCTTTGACGCTTTCCTTCAAGATGTCATTGTCCACAACCCCTCTGGCGCAGTAGATGATATCGAAGTCCCTTCCACACCTCCTCAAGACCCCATTGAAGCATTCGAAGGTATAAATCTCTCCAATATTTTTCTTCTTATTTTTTAGGTGACGCTGAGATGAGTGAATTGAAGTGGGATGACCTTGCGTTGGATTCGTTGGGCGAAGTTTCGAAAAAAAAAAAGCTGAATGGTTGGAAAATGGGAGACGAGAAGGAGGCATGATGTAAAGGGGGAAAGGGCTATCAAGGCGAATTGGGAACCAGATTTGTGGATGGCCTATAATACCGTTTTGTTTTTTTGTTTACTGTAACTTTTTTTTTTCTCGCCCGAATATCGTCTCGGTCTGCTCTGTTCTGTTTTCTTTCCTTCTTTAGGGACTCTGCTTCAAAGTCAACAATACTATCATCATTTTGGTTATTTAATTGAAGTCACTTTAATGCTCCAAAACTTATATAGCGCTTCTGTCACAACGCTCATCTCGTGAATGTCAGTCAAATCCATGCATCTCAACAAACAAAAAAACTAGGATTGAAATGTATGTTCGTCGTTGTGTGTGTGCATGTAAGGATATTGTATTTTTTTAGAACAGATTTCTTGTAAAGATCTGTTACACAACATCTTTAAAGCTTGGTTGAAAATGCCAAAACCTAAAATCCGAACAAACGTTTGGACACAATCTTCTACATCACTACTCGCCCAACATCTTCGCGCACTGAGCAAGGATGATAGGCGTCATTGTATGGAGAGTAACGCTATGGGTTATGGGATTGATGGTGGTGGTACTGTTTCAAGGGCTTTGTAATGGTGAAAGTAGGCCTGTAAACGATACAGCTGCAGGATGGGTGAAGAAGGTTCATGTTGAAAGGAGAGATGGAAGGACAGGTCGCGGAGTGGTGAGGTCAGTTCAGTTTTCCCACTTCTGGTTTCGGATTTCACATGTTATATACGTGTTTCAAGTCAGGCTAACTTATGGACGAAAGGCTGGACCTCACTTCTTCCCACAACAAATTCCCTGATTTCAGGGATAGTTCCTCAGTACTGGATAATAAAATACGGAAAGGTTCTACATATAGAGCAGGACAAAAAGATAGAATACTATTGACGGGTGTAGAAGACGTTGTGACGATTTACAAGACTGTAAGTATTTGTTTAATCACAGATCCTCAAAATGTTTATAGTATGTGTTTAAAATTAGACCGTCCTCGTTGGTTCCCCACCCCGTCCCCACATTGCCGTTCTCGATACGGGTTCGCGCTCAACTTGGTTTCGGACGACTACCATTGTCGCTTCTTCTATATCTCACCTACTTGAGTATGCGGATGGGACGAGAGTGGATGGTACGTGGGGGAGGGAATGGATAGGAATGGATGGAGTAGAAAGGGGTGTTGAGAATTTTGAAATGCTGGTTGCGGAAAGTGTAACTGGCAGGCGACAAGGGATGGTTGTGGAAAAGGTGGATGGGGTCGTGGGAATGGCGGTTGGGAGAGGGGGAACTTTTGGTAAGTTTATCCTTTTTTATTCATTTATCACCCATAGCTTGTATTCTACGATTGCATCAATATCTTTATAAAACTGTGCAATTTGATGTACAAAAGGCGAACCTGCTCCTTCCACATTATATTTTTTTTCTGCACAAAGCATCTACATGTATATTTCTCCTAATATTCGCAGGCGGGTTTCAATCTGACGACCGCCCCGGATTCTTTGAAAGTCTTTGGTGGGCGAACGATTTAGATCGGCCACAGGTATTAATGGAATTTTATATTAGTTTCTGCTCTCTTTAAACTTGTAAATTTAGTCTCGTCTCTCTCACTCTTTTTAAAATTTTAATCTGGCAGTTCACCTACTTTATCAACGTTTCTGACGACAGCGGTGCGGCAATCTTCGGAGGGACGGATCCAACACTTTTTGCATACTCCTCAGACACCATCACCTGGATCTCACTCACCACTAACCCCGCCCTTGCCCACAACTGGGCGATTTCCATTCTCACCATAGCCTTAGAAGACTCTGGGAACTCCTCTAATTCCTTGCCAGCCTTCACCTATACATTCAACACTACCTCCGTCATCCTTGATACCGGCACATCTCTCGCGTACATGCCCGCATCGTTTGTAGAGGCTCTTGGAAAGCGTGTTGCGTTTGGGCGCGATGAAGGTAGTGGAACTTTTTTCGTGCCTTGTGCTATGACGGCGAAAGGGGAGGAGGGCTTTGTGGCGCCGCTCGTGTGGGTAACGGTTGGAAATGGGGTTAAGGTTGTAATCACGCCTGAAGAGTATGTGGTTAAGGTGAAGGTTGCCGACCAGGAAGGGGAAGTGAGAGAGATTTGTATATTGGGGTTTCAGGCAATGACGGAGGGGATGGAAGTTGCGGTGTTGGGAAATACGTTTCTCAAGTGAGTTTTCCTACTCCCTTCCTTTAGACTCCTTTTTTTAAAAAAGCTTTTGTCTTGTGTTTGTCTTTTTTTTTTCATTCCCTTTTGCTAATGTTTATATCCAATAGAAGATACGTGACAACGTTTGATTATGGGTCCCGTAAACTTGGGCTGGTACTAGCAAAAGGAAGGAACACTCTTCCTAACAATTTATCTTCTATTACGGGGGCAGGTGTGGGTAATGATGAGTCGGCACCCCTGCCAACGCGACAGTTGTTGATAGATCAGGACTTTACAGCGACACGCACCACAGTGTCAACTGCAAAAGTTCGAGTTTCTTCGTCAGCGGCAAAGCTTAAACGATTTGGTAGTACAATAGTCATACAAAGCATATTAAATTTGCTTTGTTGCTGAAAGGGATAAGATTTTATTATTGGTTCAAGGATGATCACGTCTTTGCGCTTGCGTTATTTGACGACGAGGCTTTTGTGAGGATTACGTGAATGAACGAATGCATGAATGAATGAATGAATGAGGATGACGGAAAAGTACGCGACTACAGTAACTAATGATGATTCAAAAAAGGGGCGTTTTCAACCAAATGTCCCGTCAGGTTCCTTTCGGACATTCAAACGACTGCAGAGCTCCGCACCCGTCTTTTGATACCCAAGCACCCCGTTTGCCGTAATCATCAGCGTCGGCAAATCCCTGGAAGAATAAGACCCTCTGCAGAGAGAAGCCTTCCACATGGATGTAATAAGAATAAAAATTATCTCCCAAGAGATGCGAATGCAACTTCCTGGCATACTTCATGATGAATACGTTGGTAAGGGTCATGCCGCCAACATGGCATACTAAGTACATTGAAACCCGTCTATTATTTTGCTGTTACCACGACAATCCGATAAGCGAATCCCGTCACAACACCACCACCGTCTCAGTCACTAAACTTTACATCTTTCACCTTTTTAAGCATTTTCGTCCTATTACGTTTTTACTGTGTCCACTAAAGAAAGTGGAACGATTTCATTTTGAGCTTTATTTTTTTTTTTTTTTGACTTGAGACTCCGTCAAACAATCAAACGGGGATCCCGTCGTCTCCTCGACCCCCCTTCAACCCTTGAACCACATTCCCCTCTCACATTCACCAGACCAGAACCATCTAAATATCTTACATAAAGAGACCGCTATCCTCTTCTAAACCTATTTTCTGTCTTCGACCCTCCACCCCATCCTCCATTTCTGACAACAACAAGCAGTTCGCTCTCTGTCGACATCATCATGGCCCCATCATCCTCTGTAGATGAAGCCCCTATGTGGCAGAAGATAGTTGGAATATCACTTGCGCTTGCATCAGGATGTCTCATTGGATCTAGTGTGGTGTTTACAAAAAAAGGGTTGATGATGTCGAGAAGTATAGAACCAGGCCGGCAGCATGCGTATTTAAAGAACTATATGTGGTGGATTGGAATGATTTTAAGTAAGTCTTTGGTTTTATTGAGCTATAGCATGGGCGATTTTATTGACACCTTTGTTTCCTGCAGCTGCGTTGGGTGAAGTGGCGAATTTTGGAGCGTATGCTTTTGCACCAGCCATCCTGGTCACTCCCTTGGGAGCTATCAGTGTAGTAATAAGGTGAGCATCTATTTAAAAAGTCCAGCTGCTCATCCTTCCCATTTAGCGCCGTTCTATCATCATTCTTTTTGAAAGAGCGGCTCAACTTTTCTGGAAAAGTCGGGTGCGCTCTTTGTATTATTGGAGCCACAATCATTGTATTGCATGCGCCGGCTTCTTCGTCGACGCAAACTATCAACGAGTTTATTTCTTATATCTTAGCACCAAGTGAGTTTTTAGACCTGTCACTAAGTGCTTTGAACTAATTACTTATTCTACATTCAGGCTTCTTAGTGTACACCATCGTACTTGCGTCGATTCTTCTTTTCCTGATATTCTACCTCAAGCCTCGCTACGGTCAACGATCTCCGCTTATTTACATTTCCATTAGCTCTATCATCGGTGCCTACCTTGTGCTGAGCGCATCCGGTTTTGGTGCCGCTCTCGTGTACAGCGTCCGAAACTGGAACACCGACAATCAATTCAAGCAGTGGGCAATCTACCCCGTCTTTGCTTTTATCGTCGTCACCGTTATTCTCCAAATTCATTTCCTAAACCTCGGACTCGCCTATTTCTCTGCATCGGTCGTAACACCTATATATTATGTGTTCTTTACGACAGCGACTCTTGTGACTTCTGCAGTGTTGTTCAGAGGGTTCCCTGTTGATTCTGCTGCTCAGGGGTTGAGTATTGTGATGGGGTTCATGGTAATTGTTGGGGGAGTGGCATTGTTGTTTGAGTATAGTATGCAGTTGTTGGCTGCCGCAGCTGCTGCCAATGCTTCTGCTGCCACAGCTGTGGCGTCTTCGGTCTCGTCAATTCATAATAATAACATTGCTGGAGGTGCTGCTGGGGCTGCAGATAAGAATTCTGGTACGGCTGGTCCGACTGGGAGGATGTCGAGATCTGGCTCTGTCACGTCTTCATTGGCGCCCGTGGGGTTAAGGAGATCGTCCGCGACTGCTGTGGGTGGGGGAATGGTGCAACTACCGGAACGGAGGTTGCTGGTGGGTGTGGGATGCGGCCTGCTCTATTGGATGCGAAAGTGCTGCAGGACCGTATAATGGTGTGCTGGGGACGGGAAGCGTCAGCTCTTTTGGCGGGGAGGACGGAGGAAGGTTTGCGAGGCTCATGGCATCGAGAATAGGGACGTCCTCTACGGCAGCTGTCCCGCCATCTTCGCTCCATCCTTCTCAGGCTGACAACGGATCGTTTTACATAGTTGACGTTAATGATATTGCGGACACTGAGGCTGCGGAGCCTAGTAGTTTGCCGCACCAGGCCATTCCTGACGCTCAAGCCATCGACGCTGCCTCTTTTGCAACCGTTCCGGGTCTCCCCATATTCGCCGCGGCCGCCGTTTTGGGACCTACCGGTACTGGTGCAGGAAGCTTCGCAGATTTCGAACGTGCTCGATCCATTTCTCACTCCATGTCAGAATGTGGACGAGGATGCAGACAAGCCATGATAACGGCTTACCAACTCCATACCCAGGCTGTCGCGATGCTGCATCAGGCGAGCGCTGTTGCCGCCGGGAGTGCTCATGCGACGAGGGGCGCGGGAACGTATCAAGTGATGGAGGAAGATCAGGCGTCGGCGTCTTCATCATCTGTGTCGACTTCGTCGACTGCTAATAATGGGAGAAGAAAATCGTTGGATGTACCCGGAGAACGGAGAATGCCAGGGACGCTTGGAATAGGATCTCCGATCCTTGCACTCATGAGAAGTGTGTCTGGTGGTGCTCATCTTCGTGGCTCGCGGAATCCCTATATCGTCAGCCAACAAATCAAGCGCGAAGAGCCACCCAGGAAGATGAGCGCACCATGTCTGCATGGATCCATTATGGGTTCGGTTCATCGTGATGGACTTTCTCCTGCGTCATTACCTACCCCTACTCCACAAGGTCGTGTCTCTATCAAGACTCGCCGCCCATCGCAGCAATCAGCCTCAGCTGCCGCTGCATTACCACCAGTTCCTTCAAGCTCGTTGGCGTTAGAGGACACGTCGTTCTCATCTTCTGCAAGCTACACCACCGGCATTGAATACCCCACCCTTCCTTTGCCACCTCAAAGAGCCACCCTCCTGCATTCCGCCTCGGCATCATCTTCTTCAGGAACGTTGATTGTTGAGGAAGGGTTCTTGGTCGCCGTTACTCAGTCGTCAGAGTCGAGGTGACCCCACATTGCACATAGCCGCCTTTTTGAAGTAATTTAATTGTCTTATTTTTTATTCTTATCTTCGTCTCTTTTTCCCGCTCTGCATGCTGAACATATTTCATGTCTTTATGAAGGACAGTGATGGTCTTTCCGCAACACGCATCCGGCTTCTTGCCTTTTTCTTTTTAACTTCCATGGCTTTTTATTTATCGTCTTGTTTATGCTTGCCATTCCTATGCTGTCATGATTTACTATGGTAGTTCTTGCCTTTAGCCTTGTTTTTTTTCTTCTCTCTTTGTTAAATTAGAAGACGAAACGCCTTTTCTGGATAATGATACATACATGCGTTTTTTTACGAAAAAAAGATTATTATTTTACCCCTGCCAGCGATATAATCAAGTCACCTCCCTGAAACCAACAAACAGCAACGGAGCTTAAAAATAAAATGTGATAGATAGCATGACCGTTTGTTTATGACATTTAAAACTCCGAACAAGGCGCCTACCGACACACGTATGTATCGAGACTTAATGGTTTTCAAAAGAAAACGTGCTTCGTCACGATAACTGCTGCGAGCGTGTTTCTTATTTCAACATTTTTTCGTTGGCGGCCTTGTTACATGTGTATATTTAGGTACTTTGAATATAACTTTTTAAAAAAGCTTCTGAATTTCTTTAAGAAGCCAAAAAAACAGTTATTCTCCATATCAATTAGCGATTTAAAGGCAAACCCAAATATACGGGAATCGGAGGATTTTCAGTGATATGTGGTATGACTTGTGAGGGATGTGGAATTGTCAGGGTATTCTGACAAGGAACAACGAATTTTGCTTTAGACAACAACCAAAAACAAAGATTTTTTATGAAAAGGAGAGGAGGAGTGACAGCTGGTTCTTGTTTTGCTTCTGCACATCTCTACCCATCAGAGCGCTACTCTTAACCGTCACTCCCATCCGTCACTCTTATCCGTCACTCTTGGGCATCCTTAAAACCATCACCCTATTACGTACTCCATCCTCCCGCTGTCTACCACAAGTAACGATTCATCAATAAGGATTATCAGGGTGAGAGATATTCCATTCCCAGTACATCATCGTAAACATGATCTACTTCCTTCTTCCATACCCACACACACGCCTGAACTAACGATTGTATCCGAAATGTAGTTAAGCCGTGGACTGCGCAAGGCAAGGCAGATCATCATCATTAAAGCAAGAGAGACCCTGTTTGTTGTTGTGTTGTCCAAAACATGTGGGATCAGATGCTTCACGACACCAACGCAGTAGGGAGAGCCAACCTCATAGGCTCTAACCATCCCAAGGTCGGCAGTGTAGGCCACCTCACCAACAGGTCACCGAGCCCTGCCAAACCATTGCAAGAGCGAAACACGCGCGAGTATGAGAGTGCCATCGTAACATCTTCGTATGGCAATAGCATTGCTGCGGCAAACGATATGCCCGAAGATTATCACTCTGCAAACAACAGCAGCTCTCCAGTTGGAAGCGGTCGTCTTCCTAGCATGAAGGAGCTGATGGCAAAGTGTGATGCCTATGAAAGTCGGAGAGAATCGAACAAGCCTTACAACAGCATCTCATGCTCAACTTCTGTCTCTGACCCTCATAGTCATGGTCTTCCTTCCCCCATCTTTCCCAACCCTGCTGACACTGCTGCCTTGAGATTAAGAACAACAAGTAATGGACCAAATGGCAATGGGGCCCAGAAAGGAGGGAAAGAGGATTCTCCAAGCCAGTTTATTGTAAACACTTCGTCCTCTTCATCATCATCCGCAGCATCCTCTGCCCCTTCTTCTGTCTACCTACCCGCACCCAATCATAACGGCTCAGGAAGTTGGTCTGCTCCTCGATCCCCTACTGTTTCCGGGAGCAGCACCAATAACTTTATGAACGGCTACGGTGGAAACGGCCAAAGTACCTATCTTAATGGTGCATCTACCTGGGGTCAAGAATATCCTTACAACGCGGCGGGTACTCCTGAGGGTCATTATAATGGCCATCAAGGTCGTCCAAGTCCCAGCATGTTGGCAATGCAAGGCTTCATGGCGTCGTCTAACGGCGCCAACTATAACGGTGGACCTCACTACTCAGGGTCAAGGCAGCACGCTACGGGGCAATCTCCTGTCATGAGTCAGCATAACTTCGCAGCTCGGTACCCTCCCTCCTCTCAATACCCGCCCTCCTCTTCAGCCGAATATGGGTACATAGGATCTCACTATGGTCAACAGGGAAATTATCACCAAAGTCACCCACAGTCAGGCCACCCCAACCATGCGAACACGTACGGTCATCTCTCTTCCCAAAGTCTTTCCAATGGCTTTTCGCAGCAACAGATGGGGATGACCGACGCGTCCAACGCTTCAGTGTCATTAAGACATCCTTACTACTCATCTGGCTACCACAGCCCCAAAGATGACAACGCGTCCTCCCACCCCATTATCACCTTTCCCCCATACCCCAACTCCCAGTCTGCCTCTTCCCTCGCTACCAATACAGTCCCCTCTTATCCCCCTTCCTCTGCCTCACAATCCTCTCTCCACCACATGACAACAACTTACCACACCTCCAACGAAGCTGCCGCAGCCGCCGCAGCCGCCGCAGCCGCAGCCGGCCATTCTTCCCACTTCAACATGTCGACCTCCTCCTCGTACAGCTCCCTCATGGATGACCAAACTCCAAGCTCCGCCTTCTCCCTCACCCACCCCGGTGAGCCTTACCAACCGATGGACCCGCGCAGCGCCGCCGCCGCCGCCGCTGCTGCTGCAGCAGCCTTGGGGATGTCCAACAACTCTATATCTTCCTCAAACCCAAGCCGCAGCTCCTCAACTCCACATCCTGATTTCTTCAACTCATCCCATTACAACCACATGCACCACATGAACGGAAATGGTGGGATGATTGGCATGGGCGGGCACTCCAGCAGCGCACCCCCTCAACCCCGTTCAAACCCTCGTCGTCGCCCCTCTACGTATGAAGTAGAAATGGGGGTGCCAACTTCGGCTGCAGCTGAAGCCGATCACGTCCCCTATGGACGTGATGCTACGCCTAGACGGTACATATGTCAAGTCTGTCAAAAAAGGTTTACAAGACCAAGTACGTTGAGAACGCACATGAATTCGCATACCGGGGAAAGGCCGTTTGCTTGCCCGACCACGAATTGTGGGTGGAGATTTACGGTTTTGAGTAATTTAAAAAGGCATATGAGAATATGTCCAGGGAGTAAGAAGGATGTGGATATGCCGTGGTAGATCTTGTTTGCGGAAAGTTGGAATTGGAGTTTGGTTAATTTTATTTGTTTATTATCCTATCTTTTGGTTAAAACCTCGTCTTTAATTTATTTCTACTCGTTGTGAACCGCTTCTAAGTTCCTCACTGTCGAAGCCTTCTGTTATCATTCCTTAAAAAAATCTTTTTTCTCTTCCCCTTTACGTGTGTATTAGTGTGTGGGCCATCAATCATCTGCTTGATCCTCTCAAACACCCACTTTTTGGTCTTTTTTTTATATGTCCTTTTCCTACCTCTTCTTCCTGCTTCATAGGGATAAATAATTCTGCACCGTTTTTGCTTAACTCACGGGATAAACTCTTAGTTAGCTTAATTCTTTTTCCGTTGAATAGATATTTCGATGACGAAACAGTTGGTTTTTGTATTATCGTTGAAATTGTTAAAATGGTAGTCGCGGTCAGAGCGATTATAAACACCAAAAGTTGAGCTTCGATCTGTCAGCGCGGGCTAAGGGTTTGTAGAGGGCAAGAAGCGTGAATGTTTTAGAGACATTAGTTCATCCCATCGCTTTCATAATGTTCATAATAGGCATGGTAACGAACGTTCCAGACGTTAACTTTTATGTTGATAACAGATTCTAGACACAAAAATATCCGTCCATACAGAACGCTCATCAGGGTGAAGAAATGTAATTATGAATAGAAACTCAAGAGGTTTAATAACCTAATACATACTACTCTGTAAAAAAATACACGCCGGCTCCTTCGCAAACATATGCTCAAACGTCTTGGGAAAAAAAAGATAATGCATTATAAGCCGATATAATGGGACATGAAAACAACGAGTACAGATCCAATCGAGAACCCAATCAAGAAAAGAGTGTGAACATGATGAAAAAAAGGTGCGGGTATAACAAAAAGGGGTTGGTTGTAGGTGATGGGAGAAGATGGGAGGAACGAAATAAAGCATGAAGAATAAACATGAATAAGGGTAGCGTAAACATTAAACAGGTAAAGACAGGCATTCCATTGAGGGTCCCATTAAATGATTCACCCACTCCTATTTGCCCCAACGAAAAAATCTTGTCTACTGTTTCTTGGTTCCAACAACGACAGAGACGATGATGATGATCAGGATGGCGACGATGATACCGCCCAGAATAAGCTTCATCTTAAGATCCTTCCACTACAAATACAAAATGAATCAGCTCCAGCGTCTATCACCAATTCCCCTAGGTACTCACCCACATCTGCTTACGAACGGCAGAAGCTCCCTTTCTGAACTGTTGAGACGACGATTGAAGGTCCTCTATTAAAAGATATCAATTTCAAGGTAAGAAAACGTCAACCCACCAGTCTTGTTTTGAAGGGTATCAAGGTGCTCTCCACGCTGCATGACCTTGTTGATATTCTCATTCATGATACCAACGACCTATGACAAAGGAAAAACGTCAGACATTATTCCTCATTCCACTAGGCTCATTTTAACTCCATCCCATTCTGGTGAATTCGTCACATCCACCAAGCTCACAGCAAGCAATTTACCAATAAGCTCGAAAACGACTTCCTAACCTCAATCTGCTCATTCTCAATAGCAGACGTTGAAGTTGACATAGTAATTCCTCGTCAATCAAAAAGCAAGGCTGAGGGAATTCGCCACCGCCCCCCAAAACTTCCACAGCTCCATCGAAAAAAAAAAAGAAAAAGGGCCTCCCAGACCTAAAAACAATAATACTGTCACCCCCTCCTTCACACTCCTGCTAATCAAACCTTGCCAAGAGCTTTCCAAAAAAAAAAAAGCCGTCAACATACCTCATCGACCTGGGCCTGGACTTGCTGAGTCTTGTTGTTTGACATGTTGCTTTTTGTTGTTGTGTTTGTTTGAAGGTTGGTGTGTATTTGCTGTGTGTGTGCGGGTTTTATGTGAACCGAGAGCGACCGAGCGATACTTGAGGGAGTTAGGCGAGAGGGGTGTGGTGACGGTGTCGAAAGTTTGAGGATGGGGCAGAGATAAATTCCTCACTTCATAAATTAATTAAATTGGAATTGGATCCTGGTGTAACCATTCTGGAAGCGGCTGTGAGGTGAGGAAATCAGACACGCCAGCATTCATAGAAAAAAAATGGTTTTGCGCTGAGTGCCATTGATCTGATCAATGCATTCGAAGCGTGCCGACGCCCCCCATTAAAAACACCGTCAAGCCCTTCATAAAGACACCCACAAAGAACCAAACAAGAACTCAAAATAAATAATTAAGAAGAGAGAGAGAGTAGAGTAAAAACAACAACAAATTGCAAGAAACTAAAAAGAAGAAATAGGGGTTGAAGGTGAAAAAAACAAAAACAAAACGCTTTCAAGCGAAACTAAACCTGGGAAGCACAACAGGAGCAATCACAGCAGACCATAGAAACACGATGAAGTTGGTGGAGGAAAGAGGAATTACAATGACGAAAGCTGGCTTGAATTTTCTTTTAAAAAACAAAAACAAACTGGGAAGGGATTGCACGTGCGGCGGCAGATTAGAAAGTAAGAAGAGAGCGCAGTATTTTAAACAACAGTATGCTAAAGACAAAGAGATTGGTACCAATAAAACGATAAAGGCAGGGGGTGAGAAAAGGCTTTTAAAATAGTGCCGGAGTCGCTCTTCGGTGCTGTGCGTGATGTCACTATATCTTGAAATGCTTAAGATCCTCTGTAGGTTGAGTAAGAGTATCCACTGAGGAGCAACGGGATATGGTAGTGCGGCGCAGGTGGATTAGAGACCCTAAACTGAATCTACAGCAGGTAATAAAAGAGAAAAAGACCGTTAGCTTACAAATTAATGCCATAAAATCAATAAGATGTGGAGTAAAAGTTATTTATTCAGCCTACCTCTGCAACAGGGGAAAAATGCTTCCTTGCTTTGCTTCCTGAAATACTCCTCCACACCAAAGGTAAGCTTGTAAACGGCACCAGCCACTAAACCAGCCCTGATGCCTTCAACAACCGGAATGAGGTCTCCACATCGCCCCTCCGCGTCAGTCCTGGCGACGGTAACCACATTCCAGCTTGCGCCAAGAGGGGTTTGGTGCCGCTTCCAAAATGTGAAGGGCAACTTCAACACCAGCAGCAGGCATGCCAATGGTAGTGTCAAGAACATGCGTGGTGATGGGAGACCTTCGAGGTGGTAAAGCTGTCTTCATTGTTGGTAAAGATGATGGGCCAATGCCGGGATCAGGAATACTTGGGTATGGCCAGGCAGCGGATATGGGATATGGAGAATCAAGATGTGCGTTTGGAACGGTGATGACAGGAGAAGGCTAATTTACATAATTAGTCAAGACAAGGCAGCATCCTGTAGATGTCACATAGAATAGATGAAGAGCAGGAGAAAAGACTGATGGGAGAGGCAAGATCTAGGCATCGCGTTAAATGCCCACAAGCTCGTTCACAATGAGCAAACCCACTCACAAAGATAGCAAACACCTCCCCCTCTCCCCCCCCCCCCCCCCCATTCCGCGAATCCAGTCCGATTACTTTGAGCTTTACAGGCCCAAACAAGGATGGATAGGAATAGGGACTGGAGAAGGAAGATGGATGTGTGATGATGGAAGAAAGAGTCCTGGCTGGGGATGTCCGAATCCTCGGTAACAGGCATCCAGAAGGCCAAAAGCTATGCGAACAAGCTACGGAAGAGACTACAGAGTCGTAGAGACTCAAAGAAGGGAAGGAGAAGGCAGAACAAGGGCACAAGGTATAGGATACCTGTTGAAGACGACGTTGAGAGCAGATGAAGAGTAGGGCCGTCCAGACGAAGGAAGAAAAAAATAATTCACAAGCCAAAAAAATTTTAACGAAAGCAAAAAAGCATTAGGCCAAAAATGCTTGAGCTTCAAGCATGGCAGCAAGCAAAGCAAAAATATAGAAAAAAGCAGTGGGAAACAAGCTGTACTAGGTTTAAACGCGACGCGAAAAAAGACACGCATCCAGCCAACCACCAGTTCGTCGCGTTCTCGAGCATGATGCATTAAACATATGGTTGCATCTTCAACCTTCATTACAAGCCACAATCCTCAGCCTCCCGTCCTTCCCATTCCATCTGATCCACAAAGTTGACTTAAAAGGAACTACAAAGGCTCTTTCCTGATAGCAATAGATGAACGAGGGGAAATACGAAGGAATTAGAGTGACGGCTAGGAGAGAGGAGAATGTGACGTCTGAAGAAACACTCGAAGAAGAGAGAGCGAACGGGAGATTACTGATGGTCATCGTGCCTTCCAAGCCTATTCCAACAGCAACATTCTTCCCCATCCCTTGCCGTTCTGCATATTGCTGCTGAAGGCCTTTCATACTTAAGTACCTCCCTCTTCGGAAGCAATACTAAAATCTGTTGGAGCTCTAAAGTTACTTACTCTCTTATCAAGCTTTGATCGCTTCGGTGGTTGTACATCCGGATCGATCCTACGTTTTATATAGTAATGCATCGGGGGTGGGTTTGACAAATGACATAGAATCAAAGGTTAGTCATTGTCTGTACGATGATGCCTCAAGAACTTGTTGAATAATGTTGGCCATAAAAGCAGCCGAACAAATGCGCAAGGGAGAAAAACAAAGGCTAAAACACCGATTTGAAATCGTAATTAAGAAGGAAAATCAATCCATACCCCATAGCGAGCATCGCTTTCCGCTTCTCTTCTCTCCTTGCCCTATCCCTCTGCACTCCAATCCACTTTGCCCGGACTTCGGCGGGTGCCTTCGAGCACTTTGCACAAATGTGTTTGTACAAGAACTCTACCCTCCCCTCCAATCTCTCTGCGCAGTGTTTGCATGTAGCGGTATGTCTCTTTGTCTTAATGTTACTCTCTTCCGACCGATGAAATTCATCCCATATAGGATCGAACTGCCCTCCTCTTGTCCTTTGGGGCCGTGCAAACTTGTTGATGTGGTTCATCGATGTTCCGCTGGCTCCGGCAGCGGCCGCGGCAACGGCGGCGATGGCAGCAGCATTGGCGAGCACAGAATTTGAGGCGCTGACGGTACCAGGGGGAGTGATGTAAGCATTCCTGTCAGTGTCCGAGGTTGAGGTTGTTGTTGTTGATGTTGTTGTTGGTGTTGTTGTTGTTGTTGCTGTTGTTGCTGTGGTTGTTGTTGGTGTTGAGAGCGTTGCTGTTGAAGTGATGATTGCTGGGGATGGGCGAGGACGGCGGCAGTGGCGGCGTTGGTGACGACGGTGAGAGGTGGTTGTTGTTGAGAGCGTTGTTGCTGCGGGACATCCGCCAGGGGGTGGTTTGGCGGGAGTTTCTCTGACATGGTTTCTTATTTATTGTTTTTCCCTTGCCTTTTTTTTTTTTTGGCCTCCCCTGGCCTTGAAATCCTTTCTCCTTGGCTCGACCCCAACCCCGGGTATCGAAAGTACTGATGACTTGCTAATTTATATTGACGTCTTTTGCTTTATGATGCAAAGGAGTTAAAAGGAAACGTCGGTCACTTCCAAGATACGACACAAAAGAAGAACTGAAGGAGCGATGAGTGTGAAATAGGTAAGAAGAAGGATGAATCGAGAGCTTGGAAATTGCAGTAGTGGGCTAGTGAGGCTGTTGAAGGTATCATCAACATTCAACCAACCCCGGTGAAAACCCTTCCACTTTGTTGTGCTGCGCGTCGGAGCTTTTCTATCCTTCCAGTCCTCTTCTTTCAATCTCCGCTCCAACAAATAAACAACAAAAACTATAAAAGGCCCAACGGAAACTGTCTGAGTAGGAGTGGTGATGCCATGGAATTAAAACGAAATGACTTAGGGTAATTGGCATTCAAAAGACGACAAAGAAGAATTCCAGACAGCGAACGTTGCATTGCTACGCCGTTGACATCACAGACATCCTTCCCAAGCCCCTCACTCCTTACCCTTCGACCTTACTTGCTTACAAGCGCAGGTCGTCGGGAAGCAGTCTTCCATAATTGAAATGCTCTTAGCCCAATCCTTTCACCCAAAGCTGTCTTCGGCAGCATAGCCATGTCACTAAACAGGCACAACCTTTCCTGGACCCGTCAATCTGTTTAACGGATGAGATATAAGGTGAAAGAGTAACAGGTGTGTCATTGTAGAGTGGGTTTTGAGGATGTGGATGTAGAGGTGGGTTAGGACGAGTTTGCGGATGACGGACGTTACGACGACATAGTGTGCTAAGTTGGGATGCTGCTCACGTACCCAATGATGCGTGGCTTCGTTCTCAGCGTTTGTGCCCTAATGAAGGCTCAGACGGCGTAGACGGCGAGAAAAAGGCGACGGTGATGGCGGTGATGGCGACGAGAGAGAGGCACCAGTCAGGCACCAGTTGTTGAAACCAAACTTTGATTTTTTTTTTTTTTCCCCTGACGAACCCTTCACGCCTATCAAAAACAAGAAGAGTTCGCCTGGTGCTAGCATTATTAAATCCAAAAGACGACCGACTACGGCCTCATCGTACAAAGTCTTGTGATTACGCATGCAGTTTATGTCCAGTTCGGTATTATAAATAAATAAACTCACACATACGCAGCTCAACACTCATTCTAATTATGCCCTTGAAGATTCCGAGAGTAATGAGATTTACGATTTAATTAAAAAAGAAAATCAGCGATCGCTTACAGACCATTTCTAAAATGGGCAATCCCATGAAGAACAAACGAGGAGAGCCATGTTCTTGGTTTCCGTACTATCATTTAAGTCAGCTGAAATCACCATCTCTGTGCTTAATTTCGCTTTCAAGTGTCAGGCAATGTCGTCCTGAGCGATTTGGAGACTCCATTCTTAACAGCGTGGACGTGCAAGTGGTCGAGGCGACACTATTAACTCAACACGTTCAAGACATTTGAGTAAGATGCGGCTATTATCGTCTTTGTCGAAATCGCAGGGACTCTATGCGGCGTTGCTTTGGTTTCTCTGTGATGGGGGTACTGCCATCGCCCAAAAAAGCGTGGGGTTGTTTTTCGCTGTACCGGATATGGGTAAGAGAATACGATATAATCAGCAGAAACCATAAAGTTAAACAATCTTCTTACACCTTAATAAGCTTCTGCGGTTGGAGGAGGGTAAGTTTTTCAATCATATGTAACGAAAAGACGAATAGGAGTGATTGCTAATTGTTTTCAGTTTCCCAGCTTCTGCGATCAAGGGCTGTGCTGAATTCGCAGTTCTTAATCCAGGATACAACTGCAAGTATTTTGTTCGCGAAATTCCCAATGACACGGAAATAACTGAGCATTTGAATTCGGGTGAGAGCGAATTGATATTAACAGAGCACACTCGAACTGTAGTAATTTGCTCACCTTCCTTAACTACTTTTTGTATTCGTGGTAAGATCCAAGCATTTTTCATGCCGTAATGGTTGGCTTTCTGTTCTCCGAAGCGTTACGAGTTGTTGCTCTGCGGCATCCCGGCGTTCGGTTCTCTCTCATTGATGGTAAGCTTTAATGCGTCTGGCCCCTCGGTAACAAAACTAGCTTCAATCGACAACACCTATCCTCTAAATTGCCAGGTACATTTAATTATACGCAAAGCATGTTAAAAAAATT
This sequence comes from Chytridium lagenaria, assembly GCA_025449115.1. NCBI lineage: Eukaryota > Fungi > Chytridiomycota > Chytridiomycetes > Chytridiales > Chytridiaceae > Chytridium > Chytridium lagenaria. The sequence continues at coordinate 31,577 of JAHLKC010000087.1, forward strand.
ATTATTATCCTTAGGGGATTACATTCGCGGAAGATGAGGCTGGATTCCTCGCAGGCGTGGTAGCGGGTGCTTTGACAGATACTGGGATTGTTGGCGTGATGGGTAACCTGTACGTATTTGCATAATGTCGATGTCTCTTCAATATCTTACTAAATGTTAATAAGCCCAATTCCACCTGTGCAAAGATATGTTTATGGTAATATAATCTTTTGTGGTTGCAACGGAAACCCAGTGAAATGCAATTGACGTTTTTACATCGATAGGCTTTCTGAACGGTGTTAAATACATCAATCCGTCTGTGACTACATATTCAAGGTTTAACTTGGATTTTTCATGGGCAAATAGCACTCTCGGAGCTTTAAACGCTAAAGGTGGTATTTCTTTTTCTATTGTATAGGCGGCTAACCCTTTACAGAATTTCTTTCAAGAGGAGTGGATGGTACGCTTTTAATCATGGAAAACCTAGACGTCGTCTAACCTTTTCACTAATTTTATTCCGGTTCTTTTAATAACTTCTGTATTTTCCTTAAATCAACAAAGTGTGAGTTGATGTTGTAAAAAAAGAAGTCAACCTGGCTGACACTTTGATTCAGTTTTTTCGCAGCCGCTGGCGGCATGGGCTCTCAAGCAATATATAACGTGGCATCTTCTGGTAAATGGGTAATTGGAGTTGATACCGACGAATCCATCACGACCTTCTCCAATAAAACGGATATCGCCTCCTCCCGTATCTTTGCCTCCGCAATGAAACGCATCGACAAAGCAACACTCATTCTTCTTAACGAATCCGTCTCAGGCCAATTCTTTTCAGGGAACAAAGTTTTGGATTCATCGATAGGAGGGGTTGGACTTTCAGGATGTTCCAGTGGATTAGCTTGTGCGCAATTGGGACGAGGGGTTGTATTTAGGGACACGGATGCTGGATGTGCGAGAGTAAGGAAAACGGACATGGGGTCGCTTTTAGGGATTGTGACGTCAAGAATTGAGGGCGGGAGGTTGTCGACGGTTGGTAATGGGTATTTGCAAGGACTTAAGGGGCAGGCGAATGGGACTTGGTCGGATTTGCCAAGTTTTGGGAGGTCACCGCCAGGATTGCAGGTTCGCACACTCTTCTATTGTAAAAATCTGTATTTATTTTTTATTTTTTTTATTTTTTATTTTTTTTGTTTGCGCTCCTCTTTCAACTTCCTGATATCAAATGGAACCCATATCAAAATGTTATATTTCAACAGATCAATCTTAACCAATTTATTTTATTTTTTTAGGCCATACGCAAACCTTTATCTACGACAACACCATCCTAATATTTGGTGGCCAAACTTCAAATGGTAACATCACCAACACCCTCTATCGCTACAACTACGAGCTGTCACCTGGACTGTCGTCAGCACCATTACCCAAGCACCAAGTCTTCACAATCATGGCGCCGTCTTCCGCAAATCCACTGGTGAGATGTTTGTCATCGGTGGGAAGACCAGCACTGGAGCGTTAAATAGTGATATATGGCGGTTTTCTTTGAACACAATGGATTGGAGTCTTGTAGCGACGCATGGAGGTGGACCCGGAAAGCGTGATCGGCATTCCGTCACGATCGTAGATGATCAAGATGTCTACGTTTGGGGGGGTCAGTAAACTTGTAATTTTGTAAAGAATTAATGTTCTTTTATGAAGGTCACGACGAAAACGCCCCAAAAAACGATTTTTGGGTTCTTAACCTTGATTCCTTTATATGGACTTTAATTCCTGCTACTTCAAGCCAAGCATCCCCACCACCTCTCCACAGCGCTTCCATGGTAATCCTTAACAACACTATCTATCTCCACGGTGGAACCGAACAACAACCCAGTCACAAACCCTCTGGAGTTTCCACCTTCCCACTCAAGCCTGGTCTTCACTCAACCCCTCCGGCTCGCAACCACCGCCTCTCTCCCGATCCTCGATGTCTGTCCTTGACGTAAGGCGTATCATTCTCGTTGGCGGATCAACAGGAAAGGCGGCAGTGGGTGGAGTGTGGATTTATAACGCAGTGCTGGATGAATGGAGTCAGGATGTGAAAATGAGTTTGCCATATCCTTTACAGGGACTTACGATGTCGGTCCTTGTACAGACGGAGTATAAGGATGCTTGTACGTATGGAGCAGGATTTGCGATTTGTACACCGATGAATGATACGGTGGCGGTCGTGTTTGGGGGGCTGAATCCAACGTTGGGCACCATAAACGACATTCGGGTGAGTTATTTTCTTACTTTACTTTCAGTACATACGTTTTTTTTTCTAGAGGAGACCTTCATAACGTGTAACTAAATTTAAACAAAACCATTATTAAGGTCGCGTTCATCGAACCCGAAAAACACCCTCGACCTCTCCGATTCCCACCTATAAGTATTCTTTCAGTTGGTCACGCATCTGCTGGAGCCGGCATTCTCATCAGTTTGGCAGCCCTCGTTTCCACCGCCATATACCGCCGCACTGCTGCTTTTCGATCCGCCTCGCCTCTGTTCCTATCAACCTACGCTCTAGGCGCTATTGGCGCCTTCATAGGAATAGTTCTTTATAATCTAGCGTCCCGAGAGTTCCGGCTATGTGGGACGGCATTGTGGATGTTTAGTGAAGGATGTCTCATGTTGGTGGCAGCGATGGTGGTCAAGAATTGTAAGGATGGATGCCGGATTCCCGCGTGATCTGACTCACAATTTATTTAGGGAGGACGTATTATATCTACTTGAGACCTGCTTCGTTGGACCCGAACCCCACCAGCCTTAACGATTTTGTTCTCTTCTCGGTCCTTTTCATCATTCTCCTCATCAACAGCGCCGCCATTCTTACCTTCCAACGGTTATCACCTTATGAGGTACACCTCCACCCTGTACACTTGTTCTAAACATGCAGCCTACTGTTGTAACTTTAGATGAAGAAAACTGGATGATATGTAAAAGTCGGGACATGGATAAATGGTTATGGGTGTTATTGTCGCCTATGATGATAGTGTTGGTGTGTGGGATCTATGTGAGTTTGCAGACGAGAAATGTGACGTCCAAATATAATGAGGCGGGGCAGATTAGTTTGTCGGTGTGTGTTGTCACCTTGACGATGGTGATTCTGTTGATATTGGGGAATTTTATTAGAGAGTAAGTTGCTGCTGTAGTCTAATTAATTTGATTTTTTTTTTGTTTTTGTTATTTTTTTCCTAACCCTTACTTTTGATTTAATAACATAATGTTTAAACTCTATCAGCCCCTCGGCACTCCACCTCATCAATTCGCTCCTCACAAGTCTCACAATATGCACAGTCCTTTTTACGCACTTTTTACAAAGATCTATGGGGGTGAGTTCTTGCATTCTCACACTTACCGTTCTCCAACTAAAATACATATTTTTAGATTATATCCAAAGACGATGACGACAGCGAATCGGTGATTTCTGTGAACGCGGAGGGCAAAGAGGAGGAAGAAATCGCGCCTGCAGAAAGTTTAGTCAAGTGTAAATTATGCAAGGTTCGATCATTTGTTTCCTCTTATACATGTTGACAAATATTACTATTTCACATAAATCACATATAGCAATCTCTCAAACCCATCGGCACAACTCTCCGCCTAGACCATCCATCCTCCTTTTCTCTGAAACGCAATACCGGATCCGTCTCATTCGTCGCTAATCCAGCTAGTCATGGAGTGCATTCTATAGCTGATCCTCCGTTACGCAGATTGACGATGACGGCTCCTACGGTTTCTATAGGAGGCGGGGAGATAGGGAGAAGAGTGTCTCGGTGATTAAACATCATGCGGTGAAACTTATTATTGTTTATTTACTATTGGATTACTTGGATTTTTTCCAAGTTAAAATATACACATCTTTGCACTATTGGTGCTCATATCACTAATTATTTGTCGGGGTTCTTTTTTGAGAGTTTGAATAATATTTACATTAATACTATTTTGCGGAAAAAACGCAGGTGTTATTAGAATATTGGTAGAAATATTCATTCAAGCAATTGATAATGTGCAGCGATCCGGCACATCATCGGGATGAGGCTACGTGCAAAGTAACCAAAAAATCAAGCAGCGACATATCCAAAAAGAAAATAATATTTAAAAGAACGATCAATTAATCAATGTTAAAATCCTATACATAAGCAAAGCACATCCATGCAAAACAAAGCTGAAGACAAACCGTCATCAAAACCACAATCAGCTTCAGTAGGCTCTACCCATCAGTATAGGCATAAGTTGTTCCCCGAGCTCCTTATTCCTTCTCATACAAGAAGCCAATTCTGGCATAACTGCCGAGGTCACTTTCCTCGTCACCACCAGCAACTTGCAAACCTCAAATGCCCATTCCCCGCAGCCAACAACAACGCCGCATTCACAGCAGCCCCCATCCGCAACACCCTCAGAAATCAACAAATCAACCACCTCCGCGTACCCATTCTCAGCTGCCTCCACAAGCGCACTCCCATCCCCACTCACTTCATGACTGGGATCAAACCGTCCCGTGTCCAACAACATCCGCACAATGTCGGCGTGACCCCTCGATGCCGCCCAGTGGAGCGCGCAGGGGGTTACACGGCCTGTTTCGAGAAGGACTTTGACGACACGTGCGTGGCCGTTTTGAGAGGCCATACGCATGGCATAGTTGGAGCGAGCGACGGGGTCGACCTTGGGGTAAGAAGGGTTTGAAAACTTGAGGAGAATAAGGACAATGTCGGTGTATCCGCGTTCACAGGCATCCCGGATGGCAAGGTCGTCATCAGCGGTAGGGTCAACCCGGCCGGTGAATAGGAGGAAACGGACAACGCGGGAGCTGCCGGATTTGACGGCATGGCGGAAAAGGTGTTGGAGGAGAGATGACCAAGAGGGGTCTGGGGTGAAGGCGCAGGGAGTGAGACGATCAAGGAGGTGAGAGACTAGGTGAACTGTGTCTGTGGCGACTGCCCAGCGGATGGCAAAAAAGTCATCGGCGGTGAGGTCTATTGGCGAAGGTTTTGTGGCAGCTGTGGCTGATGGGTGAGTCTCTTCATCGTCTGGGACAGCTTCCGGGTCAAGAATGTTGAGCAGGGCTTCACGAATGCGTTGGGTTGCACTGGGGAACTGAGAGGTCATGCCGTGAGTCAAGACGGCTCTTCTTCCACTGACCAGAGAAGGGGCGAGGCACCCCGGGACTTTCCAAGCTCCATTGACGTGAATAGACATGAAACCGGCAAAGGTAGCGGCGGTGAGGTTGTTTAGCCGAATCATCGAAGTCATGTAGTTGATTCCAAGGCGACGCCAATCCAACATGAAGGACGGCTGGATACGGAGGAGATCCGGCGTCGCGTCGTGTTGAAGGCTCCATCCGTCAATGAAGTGGTTGAAAACGACTGAAGACTCCAAAGACTCAAGGGACAGGACGAAGATGTGGATAGCCAGCGAGAGTTTCTTGGCGAAAGCGGTTTAACTGGGGATGAAGATGTGGCGGAGGTGGGGGTGTAAAGGAGATTACGGAGGTTCTCGGTTGCAAAGGCGGCGTCATGAAAGACATAGACAAAGACCACTGACCGGCAAAGGAAGCGAAGCTTGAGGACGTCATGTGGGTGGAGTAGGACTGCGATTGCACGGACCAGCTCAACGGGCAGGTCGTGCAGTGATGCCCTTGATTGCATGGCCATTTGTGGTGGTGAGGTTGTCATATTAGTCAATGACAGGGAAGTAAGTGCTTTTGGATCGCGGTCAGAGAGCGGAGAGGATGCGTTTGAGAGGGTATATTTTCAGTATCCTTGCGTGCTTGTGAGAGGACTGAAGGTGAGGGGGGTAAGATGGGGTGAGGGATAAAGTGATGGTGATGGGGTATCGCGACAGAATCGTGACAAAGGATGATCAGCCCACTCAAGTGTGCCGAGAAGGGCGGAAGGGAGGGAGGTACCAGCCTTTTATAGGGGATGACAAAGAATTACGATTTTTTTTGTGCCCGAAATATGCGAGGGAATATGTGAATATTTTCAATCATTCACAAATATGCTGGAATATCGAAATCATGTGCTTCAGGATTTTTTCCCTTTGGCCCGAAAAAATTCGGAACATCGAAAGCGTTCCAGTGCAATCCACCTTCACTTACATGACACCTAAGTGAACGCGCTATGAACCCTCACCTCAATCACCCCACTCTCTCTCTCCGACCATAAAAGAGGAACACTACAGCTTTCAACCATCCCGACGAATTGACTCAAACAATGACAATAACCACGAAACAAACGTTTGCGCGAAACCAAACGAGGCGAGCAGGAGGGACATGATTACGAGAACGAGTTCATACTCGTTTCACCATTGCCTGATTCAGAACATGAGCAGGAACTTCAGCATTTAATTCACTGCTACCACCTTTGTATGCAATAGCGAAAGTTTCCTTTCCATCCTTTCTTTTCCTTAAATATCATGTCCTCTTAATGCGTTGTCATGACAGCCGTCCCAGGCGCGGCCTCCTCAGTGCTCCCTGACATCTTTATGTTTTCGCTGGAATCCCGCAAAACACGCTCGCCGTCACTGATATCTACCGGCATGTCAAGTCATAGCTGACGGACAACCACACACTTCAGTAAGTTCATGTGAATAAGCGAGAAAAACAAAGTACTTAAATGCACCAGAGCCAAAACAAAAGAAAACGCTCTCATCATTCCCTCTCCATACTGTCCTCAACAAGCCTAAATCGCTATACCTAATACCGATATCCCAATAATCACTAACGCGTCTTCGGAGACCTTCGTCATTGTCATTGTGGAGACAATGCATGCAGTTCGTATGGATGAAACCCACTTAGAAATAGCGACTAGGGTTTACTCATGGTCTGCGTTGAGGGTCGGAGAGAGTAGTACTGTTGAGGTGTTTGCTTTAAATTATCTCTAAAGCCCCATTGTATTCACAATGGACATCGCAGAGTTAAATAATATGGTAGCCGCCGCGCAATGGAGATGCTGGTGGTGTCGTTCTTGAGGTCCCTTAAAGATTGCTTGCACTAAACCCCATTCACCAACAATAATACCTTGATCATGCTTATAGCGCCACATACTGGATGACGGTTTCCTCGACAGAAGATTATAGAAACACATGAAGAGGCCAGAAGTAGCTGAATCCGAGGTGGAAGGAAGAACATGGTACATAAAACCACTTGTGTCGAACTCTAAGAACTGAACTAAGCTATTCCAACGTTTTTTAAATAAAGCCCAATTTTAAACAAACTCCATCACGAGAATTTCATATATGTAACCATTAAAAACGGGCTGAAACAGAATCTTAATATTTTCACGAAAACGGCGGTTTTTGGAGAGACCCTCTGCTTGAAAACCCCGCGATGAAAGGCAAGTCGGCGCAGAAAAGCCTCACCCGTGCAAGTCCGTTTTTTGGCATCATGGACTGTGTAAACAGGTGATTATGGTGAAAACGGCGGTTTTGGAGAGACCCCTCTGCTTGAAAACCCCGCGATGAAAGGCAAGTCGGCGCAGAAAAGCCTCACCCGTGCAAGTCCGTTTTTTGGCATCATGGACTGTGTAAACAGGTGATTATGATGAAAACGGCGGTTTTGAAGAGACCCCTCTGCTTGAAAACCCCGCGATGAAAGGCAAGTCGGCGCAGAAAAGCCTCACCCGTGCAAGTCCTTCTTTTTTGGCATCATGGACTGTGTAAACCGAAAAATGGGAGGCATGGTGATTATAGCAACAGGTGTGTGAGATTTACAAAATGAGTAAAGACTTTGAGGCAGACAGGCAGGAGCGGTTCCTTGACTGTGCAGCAAAGATGCAAAGTGCCATGGTGAGTGGGAGCAATGGTAGAGTTTAAGGCGACACGTTTATGAAGTTCCAAGCATATGTAGACTTTTTGTCTAAAAGAGGTGAAAGAAAGGCCGAAAATGGAGCAGAAGATGATTTAAACAGCAACAGTCGGCGCAAAGAATATGGCTTTTTCGTCGAGGTTAATAATTGCAAAGGTTTTTTTTTGTACAAAAAAAACACAAACCATTAACTATCTGTTGTATTCATGTAGCAACTAACCGAGAAACGATCACAAAACCACGGTGTGAAAACCAAGAAAAAAGAAGCAAGAAAAAGGAAAGGCGGAAAACGGGAAACGTCATTTACATGGTAATGGGGCATCGGAAAAGGGTGATAAAGGAAACGAGGAACCGCGATTGAACGACGAGTGGTGGGAGTGGGGGGGGGGGGGGGAAACAGCGCACACTGATAACTTGTGAGAAGGGGATGATCACCATTTTGATCCGGTTGCGGCCCCATCAAATTCTCTATCCCTTGACGCCATCCTCTTTTTGCGTTCTTGGTAAAAGTAGACGACAGCGTTAAGCCAGCCAGCGGAATTGAAACAGATGACGACGAGGAACACCATCCAGAGAGGTTCTTGACGGGCGACAATGGAAGCGCCATAGACGATGAGGGACGAGAATGTAATGATGAGGACAAGTTCGTATTCTAAAACCCATAAAAAAAAAGAAGGCAAAAGTTAGAAACAGGGTCGGGTCTTTATGAACAAGAGTGTTTCCAGGACTCACGTAAAAGTTTCTCTACAATCCTTCTGTTCTTTCTTGCCACCATCCCCTCTGAAATCTGCTTCGTCCCATCCCACACCTGCTGTACCCCTTGATGCTGTTGCTGCTGCTGCTGCTGCTGAATAGCGCCAGAATTGACACGTTCCTCCACCGTTTCCCACTCCCCACATTCACGGCAGGCGGTGGTGGGGGGTACACGGCACCACCCCTGCGGCGGTGCGAGATGAACGATATCGCTTCCGGATGTTGTGTAATCGGACGTGTGAGGGTGGTTGGCGGAATGTAAACGGCGGGTGGTTTCGGTGATTTTGCGGTAGATCATGTAGTAACAAAAGGCGGGAAGGGCTATGCAGGCGATGGCGGCTATGAAGGTGATGGACCACATGATCCAGCCAGAGGTGACGGCGGGGTTGAGGTAGCACCAGTACAGGTCTGGCCCGAAAGCGCCGATCCAGACTAACGGAGGGATGTTAGAGCGGTGAGAATGGGGGGGTAAAGAGGAAGGAAACACTCACGTCCAACGCCTGTGTAGACGACAGGGACTCCAAACGTGAGGACAAAAACACCCAGTCTCCAGGTCCGTAAGATAGTGACCAGCCCCGGTATACTGTCAAGAACATGGACACAGCGATAATGTTCAGTAACATGACTTGCGCCATTAAGAATAACTGAAAAAAAATGAAGTCATTTAGTATACAATTCGGCCAAAAGAAAGGGAATTCCAAGAAACGAAAAAGGATGAACGCACAGCAAGAGTAGCTCCCAAACCCTTGCACAACGTCGGAGGCGGACTCTCTCCCTTATTGAACATCATCAGCGTGTGGTCGATCGAATGTGACAGACTCCATAAAAAGTCAATCACAGAGACGTATAGCGGGAACCTTTCGCCTGGAGACAAAGTGTGAGCTCTCTCAAAACCATCCAGATCTTTTAAAGAAATGACGAGAATTACCAATAGTTCCGTATTTTGACCGATACACGGTTGAGCCAATGACCATCGCCGAACCGACTAATGAGGCGATGATGCAGACCAGTGCTACAGAGTGGAGTGCGTACATCTCCATCATGGATGGAGGGACTTTGGACAAAGTTAGCATTGGGCATGATAGAAGAGTATAAGCAAGAGCGACGAGGAACTTACTGAAGGAAATGGGATAGGTCTGGATACGCGGATGAGTTTTTGGGTGATATGAATAGTATAGGTTAGTGATGTGATCATGCAGTTACGAGGACGAAATGGCGAGACCGATGAATGTCGAACGCGAAAGAGCCCGCATCCTCTCACAACAAAAAGACAACACATCGAGTATGAAGAGCTTACCCTGGGATCAATCTCGGTGGCCATGGCTGAAGTGGATGATCAAGGGTGAGGTCGTGTGTAATGTGTTATGTGTGATGTGTCAAGAGATTCTTTGGTGACTAGACAGATGTCATGCGATGTTGTGACTGACAAACGACGTCTCTCTTGGATCCTCCGTTAAACTTCCCTTTTATATACAAACACGCTTCTCTTTTAACTCTAGACGTTCTTCTTGAAATGATCCTCCAACAGCAACAACAAGACAGCTCCTCTATAGATATGACAGACGGGGATCTTTATGGGGACAAACGGGGATGCAGTGGAGGAAGAGAGTAGTATTTATTTGAAAGGGCCCTTTGAGTTTATATTTATTTTGCTTTTATTTTTTGTGCAATAATAATAATAATTCATTGGTCTTTTCTTCATTATTTTATTTCTTTTTCCCTTTTCTCTAATTATTCCTCTTCGTCTAAATATGTCCATACGCATAATAATATATATTTAAATATGTATAAAAATGATAAAGAATATTTATTTATTTACCTTGTCACTCTAACCCGCAAGCAGGCCATTATTTATTTATTTATTATCGTGGGCTTAACTGCTGTATTACTCTTTTTTCCTCTTCTTTTCCTAATAATAGTATAATAACTCTTTATTATTTATTTATTTATTTATATTCCGAAAAGAGGGAAGAGGAAGGGACACTGATCGCCTAAAAGAGGTTTTATTTAAATAATAAATTTAAATTTAATTATTATTTATTTATTTATTTATTTATTTATGGCACTTGACAAAAACTTTTGATTCGGATTCTTTAAGTATTATTTTAATAGTTGTTACACATGGTTATTTCATTTATAATTCACCAACCAGAATTCAAAGGGACAAAGTAAATAAATAAAAACACGAATGAGAGAGAGAGGAGTGGCGCTTCCTCAAACTCTAAAGGTGACGTTATATCCTCTATATATGTTTTATGGAAATTCAAAGTCTTTGAGGTGGGTTTTTTCAAGGGGAGGGTCGATGCGTACAAGTACGAGGTCTCGTGGAGCACACACGAACACACTGTATTACACACACTGTGCGCAGGGTCCATCAATCCTATTAATAATAATTATACTAAAGACAAGTCATTGAACGCCACTCATTCTCTGTCACTCGGTGACTCGATGCAAATATTATTTGTTTATTTATTTATTGAGTAATTGTCATTTGCGTTTATTTTTATTAGGGACATGGTTGGGCTCCACTGCTACACAAACTATTTTGGTTCTTTTAAACTTGAAATCTGCCGAAACAATAAATTAATAAATAAATATTAAATACCTATTACTATTAGTCGCGTGTTGTTTTTAATTTATTATTTTATTTATTTTATTTTAACCCTCAAAATGTTGATGCATAAACATCTTATTCCAAAAACATTCTGCCAAGAGATAAATATTTAAATACAAGTTAAACACAACCACCAAAAAAGAAAAGGACGCGTTCATCCATCATTCACTCACTCACTCACTACTCGCATGATCACACATATATATATAGGTAGGTAGGTATGCATGCATGTATGCCAATGAATCATCACTTGATCGGAAAAGAGACCTCCCTATCTTTGGGCATGTTCAAATCATTTGTGGGCGTCATCACTCCATAAGCGTATATGGGCAAAGTCATCATCACAAGTAGATGAATACTGTAAATGGTCAAAGTCATCAACCGTAAATATATTCGTCTCATCAAATCCTAAGCTTTCTCTCTCACAAGAATGAGGTATTCTCTCTAAATAAGACTCCCAATATTTTACCTTCCCGTCTCTGACCGCATTGAAGGACGCATCACAGACAATCTTTATGCCCTTCAGATCTCTTTACACCATGATGGATTCCACACGTCATCATGCGCTCACAAATAATACCAAATTTTTTTGTTTTTTGCATCCTGACGCCTGTGCAAGACCCCGTCAGCCAAGGACGCCGTTTTGGAAAGGCGAGGTGAAAGCTGAGCATCATCTCAAACCCAGCGCCGCTTTCGACACGCATTCCTTTCACTCGGTCTTTCACTATTATATGCCTGAGGGCTTGATATAAATGTGCTGGCGATTCTCTTTGTACGGGATGCCTGGTGTTTGTCCCAATAATTGTAAATATCTGTAAACAAGAATAAAAAGAAAAATTCTCAGTTGTTTCATTCAGTGTGCCCTTACATCAAGTCAAAAACTTGATATGTGCGATGGGGCAAAAGATGGAAAGTTCGTCAACCAACCTAAAGCATTCCGTACATTTATGGCACATGCTTCAAGTGAATCGACAAAACAACTTTAATAGCTTTATACTTAAGGAGGTTGAAGGCATACCATAATATTTATTAATTTATTATCCACTCATTAATAAAACATCGATACATTAAGAAAGTCTCTGATCCGTCGCCCTGCCGTCTATCAGAAGTTACGATTGATCAGTAAAGACTATCAGGGTGGGAGATATTCTATTGCCAGTACATCATCGTGATATTATGTGGAGTTGTACCTTTAAACTACACTCAAAAAAAATCATGCAAAGCTATCTAATGCATACAAGCCTAAGCAGCCTAAATAAATGGTAGAAGATAGTGTAGACTAAAGAATCGGTTCAAGGTAGAAACCTCTGGAACCAATGGTAAGTTTAATAATTAATTGCAAAAAAAATCTAATACGAAATTTCAAAGAGACAAAGGACATCATGACCTCAACGCCGCGCAGCAACGACGACTTGAATCCTTGGGGTTCCTCCGACCCTCACGTCGCGCCTTCAACAACTCCATACTCCATCACCCAACCACCGCCATTTCAACCCAATCCATCTCCACCGACTACTCTAACGATCTCCATCCTCCTCCCATCGACCACGATAACCCCTTTGCCACTCTCCCCCGTCCAGACTCGCCGAAATACCCACACGCTCAGTACGAAGTTCAGCAAGATGATGAACAATGGACGGGTCCACCTCCAACCACCACCACCCCTCCCCAACTTCCCTCCCGTCCTCCGCCACCCGCTTCACCATCCCGTCCGTCCCTCCTCCACGCCCATCTCAAACATCGCGTCCACAGCCACAACACGCCCCACTCCAGCTCCTCCACCGCCACCTTACAACAACAGCTCGTCCATGTCGACCGGTGCGGTTGGTCTGTGGGGATCGATTAAAGGAGGTGGCAACTCTATTGTGAGGTTGTTGGCCGTGGAGGGACCTCCTGTGCCTGTGCAGGGTGGGGCGGCTGCATTCGGAAATGTAAAAGGGGCTTGTGGGACGGATGGCCAGCACGGTGATGGGGGGAGTGGCTGCTGCTAAAGGATTGATATTGGAAAAGACTACAGCTGTGGGTGCCGCAGTATCTGGGGTACAGTGATTTGTTTACCTTTTTGTTCTTTTTGAGTCTTTTTTGTTGCGTCTTCTCAGCATAACATTGATGATTTAATTAGAACGCGCCTACGTCTGCTGGAACATTATCGTCGCACGGAAAGGGAGAACCTATTCCCTCCTCCTCATCCCCTTTCACACCCAACACATCCGTCACACCGGCTTTATTGTCCTTACCATCGGCATCCACTTCCTCGAATAATCAATATCATATACCAAATTCAGCACATCACCTCAACAAACCGGTTATCCGCCAACCCCACATTTTTTACCTCAACCACGCAGAAATCTCGCTCATTCTAGAACCTCCACCGACCACCTCCACAGGTCCGATCCTAGTGATCCCTCATACCCGCCTCCCCCACAAATACGCCAGCCCCTTGTTCCTCCCGCGCCCTTCCACGCCCTCTGATACCACCCCAGATGATCCCGTCGACACCCTCATTCGCAACCTCTCGGAAACCAGCACTGAGCCGTTTGCAGTGTTCCCACTTGCCGACCACGCCTCAGGAGGGACTCACGCTGCGCGTCACCTCCGTCGCGTGATTGTGAATGCTCGATACATTGTAGCGGTGCATGCGTTCAAGCCATCTGAAGTGAGTTTGTGGACGACGATTGTGGTGAAGGCGGATGTGACGCTGCCGCAGAGTTCGATTGTTGCGCTTGAGAGTAGTGGTGGTGGAGGTGAGAGGAGTGTGATGGAAGCTGTGATGATGGCGAGTGGGGTTGTGGAGAAGGATGAGATGAGGGAGTGTATTCTTTTGAGGTTGGGATGCCGTTGTTGGAGGTATTGAAAAGCCTTGAGGGAGGGAGCTGGTATCAGCCGTCATGATGATTATCGACTTGAATGATTTGATATAAACAAACAAATAAATATCTATTATCTAATACTCATATTCTTCTAACATGTATTTAAATATGTACATACTTTATACAAAAAGGGGCAAAGCAAAATATACTTACTCTGAAGCAGGTGTGAAAAGGGCATGTGTGGTACATGTACTACCAATGTACTACGTTTGAGTTGACAAGTTTTTTTCATTTCATTTCATTCCCCAATTGAATTAATATTTTAATTATATTATGTATTTATTATCATTAGGAAAGAAATATTACTTTTGATTTCATTAATTATCAATCAAGAGAAATAGACACATTGCATCTCTTGAATTATTTTTCTTTTTGAGATAGCTTTATTATATTTATACGTTCATATACAGCTTGTAGTTTGTTCACCTACTACTACTGCTTCTGACCTGCCTACACCTCATCTCATCTCATCTCATCTCATTCAACACACTCCACTCACATGTCCATTGCCGGTGGAGTCAACGTGCCCATGCTGGGCGGCATCATTGGTGCTGTCCTCTTTGCTGGGGTGGTCCTCGTCGTTGTAGGATACCTCTACTACCGTAGATCCCAAGGCAAAGGTTTCTTTTCTGAAGAAAAGGCAAAGACGGGTGGTGCCGCCAAAGTCAAGGCTGCACCTCAAGCACCCAATTTAGCAGAACTGGGTATTGGTGTTGGATTAAGTGATGAAGGCTTGGTCAGAAATCCGGATGGGACTATTAGTGGTGATGAGATTGGGATGGATGAATTTGAGGGTGATGCGGCGAGGGGGATTAGGATCTCGAACGGTATTGTGGTGAGTGTTTAGACATGGTTTGGGAAGAAAGGCCTCCTTCCCCCTTGTTTCTTCCTTTTTTTTTCTCGTTGTTTTTTTTTTGATGTTTTCGACGGCGAGGTATTGTTGAGGATTTATGAAATGGCCTTCGGTGAGAGCTCGCTTAGCGAGCAAGGGGCATCGTGTTTATGCACGGGAAAGAGTGGAGATTCACGCAGAGGATCAAGCTTGCAGAAGCTTATTGGGAATTATTTCCCACATTTTTTTACTAATCAGTTCTTTCTCACGCTATTCATAATCGTTATTTTCCCACGCTAATTATAATTACCCCATCGCGCTCTTTACAGTACCACGTCCAACCTAGCCAAGCTCTCTCGGAAATGAGCTACCCTTCCCGTCGCTCAGACCCCGGCGAGACGGCCACAGAACCTTCCATCGGCCCTGGCCGCTCTCAAACCATCAAACTCGGACTCGCCTCCATGTCCGACGTTAACGTCAGCACCTACGCCAACTACCCCCCTGACCGTCCTTTGACTAAAGCTGAAGAAGCCGCCCTCCACTCTCAACAAGCCCGTATGGCCGCCCACAATGCCGCAACAGGTTCTGCGCCCATGTACCAACCTCCTTCCTCCTCAACCCCTATCGCAGCGATGTCCACCTCCCTCTCTGCAGGCTCTTCCGGCGGCCTCCCCTCAAAGCTTGAAAAGGAACGCATTGCAGACCTCCACTATGCTCACCTCAACAACCAATCTGCCTCCCCTTCAGCCCCCATCACAACCGGTGCTGTCGCCCAAAACGCCACTATCACGGTCCTCGAACCCCCATCCTACGCCACCCCTCCCAGCCCTCTGTCCGCATCCCTGAAAAATCTGGTCTTCATGAAAATGCCCCTCCTCCAACCCCATACGAAGCATCCTCAATGTCAGCTCAATCCACTGTCGTCGCGCCACCCCGTGACGTCAAGGTTGTCGGTGCGGACGGTTTCCCCGTCATCCCTGATGCACCCGCCCCGTCTCCCAGTGTCCCCATTGCGGTCGTGGACGCGCCCGTGCCGTATGAGGCGACGCAGGATGTGAAGGTGATGGGTCACAATGGGTTCCCGGCGATTCCCGATACGCCTGCTGCGAGTGTGAGTGCGCCGGCTGTCATGCCTGCTGTGCCGGTTGCGGAGCAGGAGGGAGGCGCGACGGCTGGACAGGATGATTTATTTGTGTGAGGGCCTATGTTGCGCAGTTGGACGATGAGATGGAGTTGCAGATTGGTGACAGAGTCAACTTGAAGTGAGTTTCTTTTTTTTCATTTCCATTTGCTTCTTGTACGCTCGTCTATATCGTACTGCTTCCGATTTTTCTATATTATACCGCTTCTGGTTTTCTTCTTTTGTTCACCTCCTTCCTCATTATGCTAATCTTTTCTTCTAGGCAAAGCTTCCCTGACGGCTGGGGTACTGGTATCAACCTCCGAACTGGCAAGGAAGGAGTCTTCCCTCTCAGCGCCATCGTGGCGGCTTCCCTCGCAGAAGGTTCTCTCAAGATTATCGCTGGATAAACTCCGCGCGCCCAAGTTTCCAGTTTTCTTTGTTTTCTCCTAGAATTATAATTCTCTATTTGGATACGTTTGGATCCATGTGCTCCTTTCCCTTTTGGCGTCGTTGCGTATTTTCGTTCTTTCTCTGTTCATCTTTCTTCTAAGTTTTACGTCCTCGCCATACTTTCTTTTGGAGCAATTTTTTTGAGGGGGCTTTTTATTCCGCTGAAGGGGTAGGAAGTATTCTCATAACTTTGCTTCACCCCTCTCTCTGCCGCCAGTTCTTTGTGTTTTTGACGGTCGCTCTTCCCGCCACCTTTTGAACGTTTCGGTTTAGCTCCAACCTCTTTGAATCAAGTATATTACAATAGAATGTCTTATCCTGTATACCATCGTGTGCGTTATTCTCTGTGACCTTTATGATATGCGTCATTTAAGATCCGACGTCTGTGGGACATCTCGCATGCCATCGATTTTTGACAACCCCATATTTTTGGGGAACACCGACTGACCCACATCCTCCCCCAAAAAATCACCCAACCTTCGCCACCACCACAAAAACGTTGCGGCGGCGGCGGTGTTGAATCGAAAAGGTTATTCGATGATGGATGTTGTTGACGTTTTATCGGTGCTTGCTGGTTTGATGTGTGGGTGTGGGATGGGAGTTGGGGTGATGATGTTGAGACCTGACGGAGAACGAGCGAAAGGTTTGTTTTCGTTATCTTGGTTTCTTTTGCTGATAGGTTAGGGTGTTTTGTATGTGGTTTGTTTATTGATGGGGTGCGCGGGGGGCGTTGTGAAAGACTTTGTCACGCCTTTGATTGCTGGTGCGGCTTTATGCACGGTGGTCTATGCATCATGGAGGACGCTTTCACACGTTGACGTTTTGGCGGCGTTGTTGGTGATATTGGGAGCATGTGGAGGTTCAGTTATATCCATTTGTGAGTGCCCCCCACCCCCCATTTTCCCTGCTTTTATTGTTCTGATAGTTTGTTTGTGTTGAAGATGATGGTGGTTTAACGCGGTGGAAGTTGGGGTTGTGGAAGCGGTTGTGGTGGTTGTAGGGTTGGGTGTGGTGGGGTTGTGGGGTGGAAAAAGTGAGAAGGTGACGGAACGAACACCTTTACTTGGAGATGGTGTGGGGGTGCCGGGGAGTGGGGTTGGAGTTTTGTATGCGGGTGTGGCGGGGTTGGCGATGTCGTGGATGGGATGGTTTGCGGAAGCAGGGTAAGTGCTTTTTTTTATTGTTGAAACCGGTTTCGGGTGTTAGGTTGATGGTACGTTTGTAGGTATGACAGCTTTTATAGGACGCGAGCGTCGTATGAGGTTGTTGTTGGGTGTGTTTGCGGTATTGTCGTTTGTGGGGTTGTGAATATGGTGTATGTGTGGAAAGGTAAGGTCGTCTGTTTCGAGTCTTTAACGTGTTATCACAAATATGAGACAGATACATGTAGTCAAAAAAAACAAACAACGCAGACTAACGAGTCGTTTTATTAATTATTTGAATATACATAGCCCTTGCCATCACCTCACCGATTAAAACACTTTCCCTCTCATACGCATTTTCAACTCTCTCCACCCTCATCGCCTCCCTCATCACGTCCACAAAACAACAACACAACCTCCTCCAAGACCCCGTCACTCTCACCATCATCACCCTCTCACCCATCCTCCTCCTCTCAAGCATCCTCCTCCTCGCCATCGCCTCTCCTCCACTCCATCCCCTCCCCTCCCCATCTCCACCTCCACCTCCCTCCCCACAACCTCCCACCACACCCCCTCAAGACCTCCCATTAAAATGGTCCTGGGATCCCACATGGACCCTCCCTAAACCCCCTTCCTCCCCACACCCCCCACCCCTCCTCCTCCGCGTTCACACAGCCTGGCGTCACCTCACGCACCCTCAGGTTCCACGGATCCATCATTTTCGGATGGGAGTGATGGCAAGATTGCACGATGGGGAGTGTTGATAAAGGAGGGGGTGTCAGAGATGAGGAGTGGTTGTTGGGGGTTGCCGAGGCTTGGGTTGAGGAGGCGGTTGTAGCGGCGGCTGGGGATGGAGGTGAGGAGAGGGTTGTGGATTTAAGTGTGGAGGAGGTGGTGGAGGAGGAAACAGATTGAAATCTATTATTATTATTTTATTCTCATTCCTTTTTTATTCTCGTTAGAGTGATTTGATGTATGTTATTGGTGGTTTCTATATTTTGGCTGGTATTATCATATTTTATTTTCATTTTAAAAAAATAACTTCAATGGAACAACCAAATGTTTTTTTAAGCAACACCATTTGCAGCTTTTAATCCTTTTTTTCGCTTTCTTTTCCCCTGTTTGCAATTCAGAAATATAAAAGCTCAACTTATGCGTTCTGCTCCAATATAAAACGTGGTTTTGTTTGATTGATATCGTGAAGGTCCAATAAAAGGCAAAGAGTAAAGCGTGAACTATGGTGATTTGAAGCGAAAAATGCGTAATTTGTTTAATACATCCTTTATAATTGACTGACAACAATCGTATGTAATAGGTTGGAGGAGAAAAAGAAAGCGGTTGAAGACGACAAAGATGGATGACTAAATTACCTTATATCCACGCTTCACGTCTTTTAATATATCGGTGGACATGTTATGTTAAGATGCCCCCCGTAAGCACCGGAAATATGATGGAATACTAAAAAGCGCAAACAGCTTTTCTCAAAGAAGTAACAAATGAAACGAACAATCAATGAACAACGGTCATAAATATAGCACTTGCATAAAAGTACGTCGCGAATTCAACCTTTTCAATCCTTAAAAACGAGAGCGAGACTGAGATAATTGCAATAAGGCCATGCACACAACATTACCCGCATCGACTATATATGTGACATCTGTGAGGATTTTTAAAGAAAGAGAATGAAGTACGTTCGTAACGGGCAATACGAATCCGCTAGTATACTTCCGTACATTGGTGGATTGCCTCCTGCATACACTGAAAACACTGCACTGATCTTTAGAATTCCTTTCAAACTTGCCATGTTTTCTAAAACACCAACAAAAAATAATGTGATCGATTATACTCACCGTTAGAGAAAATGACAGTAAAAGCTGTCTCCAGACGGTATGGGAAGGTTTGTTTGTAGGCAACCCTTTCTTGATCGCGGTCTTTCACTGAAAAACAAGCGGGCCGACTTGTTTATAAATACTATTTCAAAAACGTATGAAACAAACCGGCCAAGGAAACTGGGTAAAGACTTCATCGCGGATTTAGCCATGGAAATAGAACCTGGTCAATTTCAAGGCCACACCTTCGTACAATCTCAACACGTGAATGATGTTTTTCACCACGTGGAAAGGTTGATCAACAGGGTCCGGCGCCCATGGCTTCAAGAAAAGCTGAGCAGATCAGAGAGCAAAGACCGAATAAGGTAATGAGCCAATGGGTAAAAGACGTACCTCTTTAACTTTCTCAAATTTTTAGACTTGGTTATACACATGGGACAGGGTACTGGGTACACCGTACATTATTGGGCTAGTCGGCCGGAGTCTAAGACGAAGTGAGATGAGGGATAAATGTATAAGCATGTTAAAAGAAGAGGGTGACTCGAGAGAATGAAATCAATCACATCAACGTGTGAACAGATATGATATTGTCTTACTTTGGTCAGAGTTTCTTTCATCGGAAAGCGATGGATTGCATATTGGAGAAGAAGATTTCGAAAGAGAAATTGAAATGTGACGACGTCTTGAATCTTGCACTTCTTCTCTATCTCATCTCCGTGTCAACAGAATGACAATATACGGGCATTTGATGGATATAGCGAATGACAATATGTGGACATTTGATAGATATAGCGAATGTGGCATTATCACAGAGCTCCTTAAGAGTAATATCGTGGCTGAAGAAGATAGTGAGGACGATATTAAGCAATCATTTACCTGGCGTGAACGGGAATCGCGTGTGTACTGAACAATAAAGCCATATACGATGACGTAAAGATAAATCGTAAATATTAAACCTTATGGCCGTAGTCAAAGTATCGTAATAATAGCAATGGAGGGCATAGTGACCAGGTATACCCTATACCAAACTTGCACGCTGATATAATTATTCCAGCAGCAGTCTATCTCAAATATTTGTTATCCGAGAGAGGTTGATCAATGGCTTGAAATATTTGTATCTTCACTGCCTTTTTTGTCAACATGGTATTCTGAAAGTGAACAAAACTCCCTCCCACTTACATGTTGAAAGTTCTGACTGCCCAAAAAAACGGATCCTGAACAACCCATATCTGAATCCGCTTGCAGAAGATTTGCGTTTCATCTTATAGCATAAATTGACTCATGATATATGGGAGGAAGGTACAGAGAACTTCTAGGAGATATTAGTGAACAAAATTCGTGACAACAACCATACTATAGGCCATAGTACGTGAATCGCGACAGCGAAAAACGAGTAATTAATAGATGGGTGATTAAGCAACCTTTTGTTTGAACGCGAACTGATAGCTCATTTACTAGTAAATAACCGTTAGGGGTTTAGTTATTGTGACAGAAGACGTACACCGTCGAAAAGTACAGCAACAAACCAATAGCTTCGCAACATCAGCGTACGGCATCCCCTCTCCGATAATAACAGTGTTTGCGTAAGTTAAAAGCGTGATATGACAGTAAATCAGAAGTATCTCTTGACATATTGCTTTAGAATAGGCCGATAGGCAGCTGTGAATGGCCACCAACGTTTCACTACAATAAAGCGATCAGAGTGGCCTTCATTAACCTTTGCTTGATATAGAAAATATTAGAAATGGCTACCTTTATGAAACAAGTGAAAAAAATAAAAATATCTTGAACAACCGGCCAAAAAAAGCATAAAAAGTAAGTCATGGAATTAGCCAAACTAAATCTTCTTACAATCTTAACACCTGAATGATATTTTGCACGACGTGCGCGCGCGCCGGTTGATCAACATATGCACAGCTGAGCGGATTAGAAAGCTAAGACCGAACAAAGCAATGACCATGAGATGGGTGAGACGTACCTCTTAATTTTCTTAAAGTTCAGACCTATTATAAACATGGGACAGGATTAACCATCGGGGACGCTAAGAGTCTGAATTCAAGCGGAATGAGGGGCAAGTGAATGAGAACCAAGACGGAATATCGAGAACTATTAATAAAAAGATAAACTGATAACTTTTTTACTTATGGTCGGATTTTGCTATGAGCGAATAAAGTAAGTGAACAACTATGTAAATAAAAATGACCAGTTATATTGCACGTTACCAAAAAAACAAAGTGTATGAAAGAAGGATGAAAACCAAGAACACTGAAGGGCAAGAAAGGAATGGTATATCGATCACAGCTGAGGTTCTCTTTTAGAAAACACAAATTGAAAGGGATAGTAATAATAAAAGTTATATCAAATAGTAGCTACCTTATTTAAGACCGCACAGGTTTAGAGAGAAGCTGTGAAAAACTCAGTGAAGTGAAGAGGATTGATGAAAGGGAGTGAAAGAAAAAAATAGACACTCAAAGATAGCGAAATGCAACATGGAGATGGATATCAGATTCGCACCATGACCATGACGCCTGCAGCAAGTAAACCTTTCATACCGACCACCCGACGTCCAACGTTTGTTACCTCGTCCTTGTGCGCAAGATCCATCAAAGCGGATTGTCCGTTTGGAGCTGTCTGAGGGTTTTCCTTGATCCGCTACCAGCCATATATTAACTTAGCTCATCTCTCTGAGGAGCTGATCAGTTATTACATGGATAGGTAATAGGTAGATGTTAGACACAGGGCTTCGAAGGCATATCACTTTCTAGTTTGCGAGTTCGAATCGGGTCAATATTTATTTTTACAAGGTAAACACGTTTTTTATTGTAAAAAGGAAAAGGAGTTTACAGACATAAAATGATAATTAATCAGAAGGAGACCATGAATTTCATTTCCATTTCATTGAAGTGGTTTTAGTACTTACCACCGATCTGCCTGTTTAGGATCACAGCCATCCATTCGTCGGTGTCGACACCTTTCTCAGAAACCAATTAATTTGGCTGTGGCTTTGTTTTTGCTGCTGTGCACAGGTGGCGTCATTTTGCTATTTTTAGTTTCCAAAGTTCAAAAGAAAAGAAAAAAAAAGAGAAAAAAGCCAGTCATTTGTATACTTGGTATCACATTATCGTCATCACTTGTCTACGAAATAGATGTGTAACAGATTCGCCATGTGTGAGCTCAATTTTCTTCTAATTAAATAAATGCGGGCAGCGGGCTCTTTTATAACAACCAACCCCACAGAAAAAGGCATACAGAAACAGTAAACCCCCCCAAATGCCTCAGAACTGATTTCGTTTTTGACTCTGGCCTCGCAGATCCTTTTTTTTCTTCAAGTGATCGCCTGCTTATCACTCCTTCCTCACACATTCCTTCGGAAGCAAGCAGTCACTCACTGACTACCTCACTCTGTTATTATCAATAAAAAGAAGATCAGTGCACGGCTCCCTCTCGCACGCACACTGCCTACACTATACCTTCATATATAATACTAAACTATCGCTCCATCTGCAGGTAATTATAATGTGTCCTAGTTCACTTCCTCGCCGTCCCATTAGCCCCCCTATCATCCAACCTCTCTATTCCTCAAGCCCCTCCCCAGCCTAAAACAACAAACCAAACAACCATCCTTATCCTCCGTACCTCTCATCTCTCTTTTGTAATTCGCATCAATCCCATCGCTGTCATTTTAATTGTTTTGGCGCTTACAATGGAAATATTAGAGGAGAAGAGAAAGTTTTGATTTGAAGGAAGAGAGCAGTTGCAAGGTGCATATTCTTCCCACTTTCCAAACCTTGCCCAACTCAAACTCTCCTTCGTTAATGCCTCGAAAAGCAGAACGCCCTTCTACACATAATGCGGACTCCATCACGCAGTTCAAAAACAATGGGAGAACGGAATCTATGAACATAGTGCTGAGTAACTTTTGGCGGAGCGAGATTGTTCCATGGCCAGTTGGATGATATAGACGGAATCTTGGAATATGGGTGGGACGAATTCGAGAAAGGACACCTCATCATCACTTCCCAGGTATTAGGGGAGCCCTCACCACTGGAGCGACGAGTTTTCCCCTCTCCACCTTCTTCTTGGATATACTTGTAAACTCCATCGCTAAAAACATGAAAAATCCTCCCATTTACCAAAAAACACCCCCGCCTCATATAATCCCGCCACCACCTCTCCCGTTTTACTCATATATCATCTTCCAGTATTCCTCATATATCATCTTCTATATTACTTATGCAACCTCTCGTCGTTATCCACACTCCTTACCTTAGACCCTCGCATTTACAACATCTTCCAAACCTTAGGCTTACCCAGTTCCATATTTCCACAAAATTTTTGTTGGATTCGGACGGTTCGTCAATTGTTCCATTGCATGTTTGCGATGCCTTTCCACGCCCATCTCTTGTTCATCCATCCCCTCCATCCACATCTCTCACCTCCTCTTCCCTCACAGTAGATTACACATTCATTCTGCCTCATCTGAACCGTGTGGCAAAGTCTTCAACTGAAGCGATCTTTAAGCTTGCAATGTTGATGTTTTGGGCGAGGGGTCTTGAGGTCTCTGGGTCTTGAGGTCTCTGAATTTGGGAAACAGGACGGGTTTGATTGATGGGCATAGGCCTTGAGAGGCGTATACTTAAGTGGGACAGAGTTGTCGTTTGAGGAAGTGAATCGTTTGGTGGAAACTGGCAAAAAATGTTCGCTTGAGTTTTTAATAATGAGAAACAAGTGATGCTTTCTGCCAGTAAGAAGGTTCGCTGACTCCTATGAGCCCCGTTTTAATACGCGCACGGAATCATAGAGAGACATTAAAAGGGCAGAGCAACCCTTAGTTTCAACATCACACAATTTCACAAACGATCAAGGCTTGCAGATTGAGGCCGGCTGGTTGAGCAGACATTTGGAGGATAGATAGGCGGATATGGTATTTATGCGCCGTGGCCATTACGTTCATGACTCGTTGCGAATGGGACATTATCTAAAGAGTTCCACACGCAACTCCCCAAACCCCTTACCGCATCTACAACGCAACTTCTCCTCATCAATGGCCCTTCAAAGTCATTTGTACCCACTTTATTAATTGCTTTGGAATAACCTTTGCAAGCTCGGAACTGTTAATCTTTCTAACTCCATATCCTTTTATCCCAGAATCCGCTCAGCTTGACGCCTCGACTTGATCAGACGTCCATCAAAATATTGTTTGGTGAACCGGTTGATTGGGGGATCACCTTGAGCAACCACACTCCATTTCCGTGAGGCAGCCATCAGATCAAGTCGAGACGAGGAGCGAGTGAGAGCACAACACAGTCTCGTCAGTCAAGCTTTTATCAAGGTAATGATTTGATGGCCAAACTTAGAAATTTCAGGGCCGCGTTTTTCAAAAAAAAAAACAAAAACGCCAAAGCCCCTTTGGCCCGTTGATACTTTAGGCTTGGAAGTTTTGTTATTGTTTTATTTTTTTTGGATATTATTGAAGTTCACTGGAATTAATGCTTTCACCCATCCGTTTATTGCATTTCTCTTCATTAACTCGTGTGCTTTTTTACTTCAGACCTACGTAAATTATTTCGAGCGCCAAAGAGGGTGTGAGTCGTAACATTTGATTGAGCGGATAAAAAAAAAAAGGAAAAAGAAAAAGACTAGGGTTTGACGTAAAGGAGAGTTTTTTTTGTCTTGGGTCTTTTCACTTTTGTGTTAAGAAGGGGGTTTGGACCATGTTAGGTAATTCGGATGAGTTTTTTATTTACTCTTATATTCAGTTTACTTCTGCATTCGATCATTTAAAGACTTTTTATTCATACATTTTTTGTTTATTCTTTGTTTGATGATTTCACTACTTTATTTCGTTTATCGAATTTGAGTTTTATTCATTTAAATCATTTTATACTGCCCTTTTTTTTCAACCCATCCTAAATCTATCCTGCATTCTTTACTTATCATATTGTCTTTTACGCTCATTTAACATTTAACTCTTGGATTCCTCTTTTCATTTATCAAACATAGATACATTACCTTCTGACGGATCGCCCATCACCTACCGTCTGGTAGTGCGGCAACATCCTGACCGTGCGCGGATGATCGGATTTGGAGATAAAGACAGGTCAGTCACCTTAGCTCTTCACTTTCTTTCTTGCTGGTTTCTTTGGGTAGGAAAAAAAAAAAAAAAAATCATTTTTCTGCTCACGAGTAAGAGTGAAGCCAGTTGATTTTGTAAAGTTTCCCATTCACCCTGAACCAGAAAAGGTGTCAATTACCAGAATTCGTTAATTCTGGTTTTCAATTTTTTATAATTTTCATGCAACCAAATGCCGGTCCGGCTGAAATGATCCCAAAAACTGTTATTAATTTTATTGTCTTTCAACGCTTACATTCATTAACATCATGTCGTTACTATTCTCGCCGCACGTTACGTAGGAGACCTATCGGTGAGTTTTGAGCTTTTCGCAACTCCTTTATATAAATAATCGATTTTTCGGTACTAGATCCCCCACCTATCGTGGAGATTCTAAAGAATTCAAAGGGCGCGTTATCAACGACGAGAGTGAAAGGTTACATATTTCTTTTATCTCTCTTGCTTTAATTATGTGATTTCAAACTTTGAAGAGAAACTTACCTCCATATTGGCACCAGATTGGCGGGGTACCCTCATCTTGTCCTTCATGCGAGTATTATAAATATCAAAAATGAAGAAGAAACTTCAAATGTCAGGGAAGATGATGTAAGGAGTGCGGGTAAGTGTTATTTTTTCTTTCGCTTCCTTCATGTTTTGTTCAGCTGCTTTTCGTCATCTTGCGGTGCCAGGAAGATTAAGCAAACAAAGACATACTTCCTTTACTTCACCGCTGCTGCTAGGGTTATAATATTGTTTTATATTTTTTTGAGCATTTTCACGTTGTTCTTCTGAACGATGAAAATAATTAGCATCTAACAGCTCTTTTAAGACTCGCTATCAACACAATACCCCGATTCCCATCGCAACTCCAACGCCCCGGCCCTCCAGCAACCTCCACAGCAGTCCCTCCGCGAAACGTCCCTCTTTCATCACCAACACCACCAACAGAAGCATCAATCGACCTTCCTCTACCAATGCCGGCACCTAAAACGGCACCGAAACATCATGTCCTTGTCGGGCAGATTGTGGTGGCATGTACACCTTTCCCGAATTTCGAAGGACGGTTAGAGATGTTGTTTTTATTCACAGATTTGAGTGTGAGACTAGCTGGGAAGTTTAAGCTAAAATTTCAGCTATTTGATGTTAGGTGAGTGTCTTTAGTCTAAACATCTTTTGTATCTTTTTGTTGTTCTCTTCATTCCCCTATTTTAACATTTTCCTATATTATCTCCTCTTTTTTCATCGAAACCGATTTTACTATTCACTTCCAGCACCCGCCCCTCCGGTCAAGCTCTCGCTACAGTCGAATCCCAAGTCTTCACCTCATATCATCCGAAAGAGTTCCCCGGGATGAGCCCGTCAAACGGATTTCAGCAGATGGCTTTCAAGACAAGGAGCAAGGATTCATATAAGAACGGATGTGGCGAGACAGATTGAGGTGTACAGTTCAGTCATTGGATCGAATGTCAATGTAGGGGTGGATGGGGTTATGGTTGGGCTAAGAGAGAGGGGAGGTAAAGTGGACAGAGGGTTGGATAGAGCATTTGAAGATGAGTGAGAGGATTGGATGGAGAGTGGCGAGATGAGGGTATTTTAAAGAGGGCTTGGAATGACGAGGATGGTGAAGGGGCCAGTAGGGCTGCTGTTTCGACGGTGACGCACGTCAGATGCAGATAAAATGATGCATGTTGGATTGGCGCACGTCGACGCATGCAGCATAGGGATACTGAGCCTCCCGCTGGTAAAGGTGCTCACGTCTCGCAGCCAGCCGATACCAAGACATCACTATGGTCAAATCAGCGTGCCTCGCGTTTGTGACGGCATTATATGGATAAGACGATTATGCGGTTCCCTGTTTTCCTGGCCTCCTTGTCCTTCTTTTCACTTTTCTTTAAATTCGGCGGAAGAGGCATGTTAAATCCTGCAACTCTCCCCTTCCTGGACCCATTAGCTTCACAACACTCCATTAATTTGCTTGCCCTTTTTGTTCTGTTACGCTCTTGTTTTCTCTTTAAGGGCAGCATTATTTGTTGCCTTTTCGCACTACTTGCTTATACTTATTTTTCGCACTCGCACACAAAGAAGATTTATTGCATGGCTTATGGCTTCGAGTTGGTTTAAATCTATTGTGTTTTTGACTGCTGCGGTCCCGATAACATCTATGATCTCCGGTGACGCGAGCTCGGGGAGGCTGGCCGCGAATGGACATAAGTCAGCAAAGGCTGGTAGATCCTCCAATTAAGCGACAGAAGAAAAGTAAGGCTACCTTCTAGCTGCAAGAACAAAGATGGGTCGAGTCGTGTCGTCCGTTACAGATGTTTGTATCGAGAAGCAGAAGATGGGAAGGGTGATATAAATAAGATAGTGAAAGGGAATGCTGGATACAGATCGCTATGCAGATTTAGGGATATGGTTCAAGTATAAGCCTTCGTAATGAACTTGCTGTGCCTTAGCACTTAACCACTTTAAACCCGATGAGGGCACTCTCGGTGCCATCTGCTCCACCACATAGTTGACTCTCATCATCCCACTCAAAGCAATTGCTATATCACGCCACAGTCGTTTTGTATCAAAGCGAAATGCCAACCGAGGACGAAACAGATATGACGAAGCAAGATCCAAAACGCTTTGGTATAATAAAGATAAAGATCCTGCCTTGCTATTAGGCAAGTATATCGGAAAACGTTAGACGAGTAAGATAGATATTTGGAGGAGGTGGGTGAACCGTATGCAGCCAAGTGGACGGAAAGAAGGCTTTTCGCTGACTGTTCGAACCTTGGCGTTAATCGCTTACACAGCAGTAAAAATGAACAGTTATCTATCTGCGTGATTATATTCTTTCCTCCTTAGCACTCATTTCAGGCTGCTATGGCTCAGTCCCTATCAGGCCCCAATATTTTGCAAAGACAATTACATGAGCGATGACGAAGGACCACCAGTGGAACTCGAAGATGAAGAAGAAGATGGGATTCAGAACCTGGATTACACGCAGTTAATCGGTGATAGGTTAGTCCTATTCCCGCATAACACGGGTAACGACATAGCGAATCTAAAACGGCCAGCATCAGCCTCCCGGACGTCGACGACCCACTCCAACGCTCCTTCAACGCAATCCGTATCGTCACAGGTGAAGACCGAAAACTCAATCCGTAAGAAACGTCGTCTCCCACATCTGAGTCTTCATAGGCGAACAACCTGCATGGCTATATGGCATCCAGACGAACAAATTGGTGAAGTCTCATTCCCAAAAGGTGGCCACTTTAAAAACCATGGGTCGACCGAAACGGAACAGCGTATTGCTGTATCCTGAAGAACTATTGCTTCTTGTTGAAAAGGGAGCCGTACTATTACGGCATGCTGAGGTTGAGAAACTTGCGGGTGCGGTTGTGGACGATCATGCAGAGGATAATGTAGAGAAGCGGCATGCAGGGACTGTGGGGTTTGAGGAAGTTGCGGATATGCTAAAAGGTACTATGACGTTGCAAGAGGCATGGTTATCGATCGTGGGAAGCCGAGGTTGCACCTTTGAGGTTTTCCAGGTATTTTATTTATTTCATATAGTACCTTTAAACGTTTTTTAAAAGGTCTACTCCTACCTAAAGCGTCTTGGTTTTATTGTATTCCGTAGCAATGATGACCTTTCACCAAAATCAAACAAAAACCCTGCTTCCTCAAAAGCCATCGGAACGTCATTCTTAGGTGCATTTTCAATGTCTTTATATTTTAACTGTGTAGGTTTCCGCTCATTTTCGCTTCCGCAACCCTTCCGATCCATCATTTCATTGGCTTCGTCTGCAATCCGGTGGATTGGAGACTCTATAATTAGAGGACTATCGTGTGGTAAGCAAAGGTTCGGTTTAAGACCACTAATAGTTGTCGTCGATAGCCCTTCGCGGATTCGGGTTTAAAGGGCTCCAACACGAACACTCATTTAATCATCCGAAGTCAACTTTGAATCCTTTTTTTGATGTCTATAAGCCAAATTCTCGATTCAGAAAGTCGGCAAAGGGCCAGCCGGACTTCAAAGTTGTGGTTGTGTCGTGAGTTTCGTGTTGTTCATGTATTCTCCCTCCTTTCAGCATACTCACGATTTTCAACCAGGTCTCGTGATCCCGTTCCAGACATTGACGCCATCATTTCATTAAGCCTCTCTATACCTTAGGTACCGCACTCAAAGTAGCGGCTGTGGATGGTGTGCAGATAAAATGGATGGACATGAACCATAGCTTGATGGATCTCGACAAAGTCCCGCGTCGACATTACAAGTCCATCAAAAAGAAGAAGGGCAAGAAGAAGAAGATGCCCAAGAAAAAAGTGGATGCGCCGCCTTCACTTGAGGAAGTTGATGCGTTTTCTCCACTTGAAGAGGTGGATGCCCCTCCACCACTTGAAGAAATAGAGACGCCTTCACGGCTTGAGGAGGCTTTTGTCGGTGGAGCTGGGTCGTTTAAGAAGGATGGGGCGGATATTGCTTAATACAGACCTTTCTTTGTATTTATCTTTCTTTTTAATAGTGATCTAGGTCTTCACTTGTGATTGGCATTTCATTACCAAGAGCGGGACTTGAACAAATAATTGAAGCCCATCCATCTTTCACGTTCCGCAATCACCTTCCAGCATCATCTGGGGGCTCAAGGGTTTCGTGCCGAGTCGACGGGATCACAAAAAAACGTGCGTGCTCTGTTGGTCGAGGTGGCGCTGTATTTATATTTTTGCAGTTGTTGCGGATGGGTCCCAGTCATCAACTTCTTTTTTGAGTCTCCGTTGTTGGGCAACGAAATAAAGTTATTCGTTCATCTTTTCTGGGCTGTAAAGAAGATACCCCTGTTCATAGCGCTGCGTTTCGCCATCGAGTTTAGTGGGCTGATCGTTTGAAAGTTGTGACGACCATTAAGTGAATGCGTCCATCGTGAATCAGCAAGGAAAGGAACACATCAATCAGAAGAAAGTTGAATTCAGCACCCTGAAAGAGCCTAGCTCTCAATTCGTGTTCAATAAGCGCATTACCCCCTGAACGGAAAGACTGCCAAATAATACTGTAGACCTCTTTGCAACCTTTACCAAAAGAACCTCTTTATCCCACGTCGAGATTACCAGCTATGGATCTTGGTGCAAACAGCTCTTACGAGTCCTCCTTCATGGTGGAGAACATGAAAGGCAACACTCTACCGCAGGAGATTGAGGAGGGAAACGTGGAATACAAGGTGAAGCCACTTCTTCCCTTCTGTCATATCCATTCCGTCTCTACATCATTTAGACACCGTTCTTCGACATCTTCTTTCCCTTCCGTCTTGGTCCTCTTAAGATCACATTAGCCAGATGGACTGACCAACTCCGCTTTCATTCAACCATGTCACCATCACATTTGTTTGTCTTTAGCTCAAGCTCGTTAACCTTCCGCCCGAACGAGTTGAGCATTTGATCACTCAGCTCAAATGGAGGTAAGGAGACCAAACTTTGCTTTATTGCTCCACTTTTACATAAGGGTGATGCTGACCTATTTGTTGCTTATTTTTAATTGTTGTTTTTTGTTGTAAAAGACTAGCGGAAGGTGGCGGCGAAGCCATGTACGAGATCGGGGTCGCCGATAATGGAGAGCTCATCGGATTAAATCCACGCGACCTTGAGGCTTCGCTATCGACACTTCGATTGATGGGAAGTAAATTGGGTGCGGATGTTTCGCTTATTCGAAAGAGTGAGGTTTCAACCTGCGTAGGGAAGGAAGGAAGAAGGAATCGATGATGGTGGCAGAGGTATTGGTAAGAAAGTGCTTGACGGATGATCAGCTTTTTTTGGAGGTCCGTGTGGCTATCCTAGGAGGAGCAGATGCTGGAAGTAGGCTACTTGATCTTTTTTTTACTTTTTGGCCCGCTCTCTCATTCTTAACATTAAACTCACTCAACCCGTTCCTACATGTGAATTATTTTAAAGAATCCACCCTCGTCGGCGTCCTTTCCCACTCTGAATTCGACAACGGTCGCGGCAAATCCCGTCTCAACCTCCTCCGCCACCGTCACGAAATCGAAACCGGTCGCACCTCCTCCATCGCCCACCAAATCATTGGTTTCAACCCTGTAGGCGATCTCATCAACTACGGCTCCACACCCTCAAAGACCTGGGAACAAGTCTGCGAAACCGCCTCCAAAGTCGTCACCTTCCTCGACACCTGTGGGCACCCCAAATATCAACGAACAACCATATCCGGAGTTTCGGGAC
Source organism: Chytridium lagenaria (assembly GCA_025449115.1). Lineage (NCBI taxonomy): Eukaryota > Fungi > Chytridiomycota > Chytridiomycetes > Chytridiales > Chytridiaceae > Chytridium > Chytridium lagenaria. The sequence goes on from JAHLKC010000087.1 coordinate 63,316, forward strand.
ATAAGCCTGATTATGCTTGCTTAATATTGGGTGGAAGTGCGGGGGAGTTTCGGAGGTGCCGAGAGAGCATTTGGGGATTGCGGTTGGATTGACTGTACCGGTTTTTGTGGTGATTACAAAGATTGATGTGGCGACGCAGGAGCAGTTGACGAGGACTGTGAGTTCTTTGTTGGGATTGTTGAAGTCGCCTGGAGTGAAGAGAGTACCTATGGTAATTCAGAATGAAAATGATTGTGTTGTTGCTGTCTCGAGTTTGGTGTCTTCAAGGTCAGTGCTGTTTCATTAAATTCTTTGACTTTTAAAACTATGTAGCTCAATATTAGTTTGTTTTTTTTTGAGGGGGGGAGGGGGGGTCGTTTCCTTTTAAATCTTTACCATCCCACTATGCATTATTCACAACTGTTTCTTTATTAGTTATATTTCCTTGAATTCACCTTTTTACCTAATCTATTATCTAGAGTGGTTCCAATCTTTTTGACGTCAAGCGTGACAGGAGAGAACATGGAACTTTTGATTAAATTCCTCAATCTACTACCTAAGCCTACTCAAAACGATGACGTAGACACTACCGACACCACCGAAGTTGAGTTTGCGATTGAAGAGGTTTATTCCGTCCCATGTAAGAAGCTTTACTCCCCTTTATAATTCACCAAACAGATAAAGAAAACCCCCCCCTTCCCGTACATTACTAAAATCTTGCAAAAAAAAAAACTAGCGGTCGGCACAGTCCTCGGCGGTATTCTCCAAACAGGTCAAATATCTCTCCACTCCCGGTCTCTCCTTCAACCCACCTCCAATTCCAACCTCTACTACTCGGACCAGACCGTGGCCGTTTCATCCCCATCCGCATCCACTCTCTCCACCGTCAACGATGCCCCGTCAACCGCATCTTCCCAGGTCAAGCCTCCACCTGCGCCATCACCTTCATCCCCGCCCAACTCACAGCCAACGGTGAAGAAATCCAACTCCCCGAATCCATCCACCCACCCCTTGGTTCAGGGTGCGAAAGGGGCAGGTGATTCTATCGTCATCCCCATCCATGGAAGGCTCAAGAAACTTGGTGACGGATTTGGGGAGCCGGAAGACGGTTTGGGAGTTTGAGGTTGATCTGGAGGTCGTGCATGCTTTGGCTCCTGTTGCTGTTGGAGCGCAAGGAGTGGCTTATTGTGGAGCTGTGGGACAGGGTTGTAGAGTTGTTGGGATTGATGTTCAAGGACGTTGGGCAATGTTGGCTCAACCTCCTTTATCATCCCTGGATCGCCCATGACGTTTTTAAAACCACCTTCATCCCCATTAAAACCTTCCTTCCCAACCCTGGTACCTCCCAAACCTACACGTAGGGTATCCGACGATGATGTCTTTAGTGGGGATTTGATGGTACTAGGAACGACGGTGATGTGTTCCCTCAAGATGATGACGACACGTCCACGCGTCGTGTGAACCGTGTATCATCACCGTCCTCCCACTCATGTTTGCTATATCACCTCCTAGACCACATCACGTCCCAACAAGGGTGTGGGAGGAAGATGAGAGCAGTTGGGGGATAAAGCGGAAAGGTCGAACAGATCCCCCCAAACCAATCGATACCGACCATGATGATGTAGGGTTGTGGGGACTTTCTGAAGCTGAGGAACGTGGTTTGACGACGCCAAACTAGAATGGATAGCGGAAAGGGAAATCAAAATCTTTGGAGGATGAGGAGGGAGACGGTTTGAAAAAGTCTAAAGCGGGAAACCGTGGGGTGAAGGATTTAAAGTCCAGTGCCATTCAGAAAGAGCGGAAGGAACGCCTGAAACAACCTGTTGGGGAGGATGAGAGTGGGGTTTGGGGGATGTCGGAAGCTGAGGAACGTGAAATAGCGTTGGCCAAAGCTAAGGCGATGGAGAGGCAGAAAGCGAAATCAAAACCTGTGTTAAGCGATGATGAAGAAGGGTTATGGGGAATGTCAGAGTCGGAAACACGTGGTTTGACGGCTACAAAGGCTCGCGCAGCGGAAAAGCAACGGAAAGGAAAAATGAAAAAGGAGGATGATGCAGGTTTTCCGGGGTTGTCAGAGTCTGAAAACGGTGGGGTTAATTCTGCAGAGGTGCGAAAGAAGGGTAAGGGCCCAATTGCAAAGTCTTTGAAAAATGATGCTGGATTATGGGGTCTGTCGGATGTGGAACTGAAGGGTGGTCAAAACCAGAAGAAGAAGGGAGCGGACGTGACTGTGTTAGTGAAGAGTGATGATGACGATGATGACGTTGGTTTATGGGGGCTATCGGAAGCTGAGGAACGCGGTTTATCAATTTCGAAGAACCGAGCTACAACGAAACAGCAAGACAAATCTCTAACGCCCATCAAAGCCCCCACGTCACCGTTACGATCCCCGACCTCATGGTCATCCCCTTCCTCCTCCCTTCTCCTTCCCTCATCCATGTCCCCTGCTTCAACGCAAAGCCCCGGCGCGTCCCCCACGCGTCGCCGTTCACGCACCCCATCGGTGTTGTACGGATCAACAGAAGGTGATGATAAAACGCCTGTGACGGTAGAGACGGGTGGGAGGGCGAAAGTGAGGTTACGGTTTGAGTATGAGCCTGAGTGGATGAGGGTTGGGGCACCTGTTTTGTTTAGGGGGGCGAAGATGAAGTGTGTGGGGAGAGTGAGTGGGGTTGTGGAGGGAGGAGAAGGGGATTTTGGGGGGGGTGGGAGGTGAGGGTTGTTTCTTGTGTTGGGTAGTTTGGTTTTATCGTTTTTAACGCGTATCGTCTATCTTTTTTTTTTTTTTTGGTGGAGTTCTCTTTATTTATATGGCTTTAAACCATTAATTTATCAAACTTATTTAACAATAAATCTCATACTGCGTCAAGTATACTTTTTTTTACACCCATTAAAATACAAACCTCTTATATTCACCACCCAGAGGCTGACCCCCAGCCTTACTTTAATTTTTTTTCTTTTCTTCATAAACAAAAGCCTGCTTATTAATATTTACCCAAAGGAAAGAAAAAAAAAAAAGAAAAAAAACCAAACCTGCTTATAAATAACCAAACCAAATTTTCTGTCCCTGATAAACTCCACACGTGAGTTCTTTCGGTAAAAAAAAAAAAGAGTTGGGCTCGGTCCGAGGTAAATAAGGGACGGCCTGGCGCATTTGTGTCACATGCAAGCACCAGGCTTTTGGATGGTTTTTTCTTGGCAGATCAACAGGACGACACTGCAGGAGAGACACGTTTATGATTGTTGTTATTGAGCAGGGCACACTGCAGTTAGAACTTGTTGCCGTTTTACCCCAAGGAACGTATGCATTGAAAAAGATGAGTGTTTGAGGAGGTGGATTAGGGTCAATGAAGCCCGTCAAGCCTTAAAATACATTTGGCTGTTAGATATGTTGAAAAGACATATCATTCCGTGCCTCTCTGTCACAAAAGACATTTTGTTTTGAACGTTCCGTGCCCTCTCTTTCACAAAAGGCAATCTGCTTTCAACATTGGTGTTGTAATATGCTCGCAAAATAGATGATACCTTGAAGAAAAGAAAAAGCTGCGGATGCCTCCGATACTTTATAGAAAGAAAACAATGCGGATACTTGCGGTTGTTTTAAGGAGGAGAATCGCGATGCGTCATGCTCTTTTTTCTTTTACTGAATTGTTTCAAAGTACAGTATCGATCAAATCTGATAGAAAGAAATGAAAAAACCCGTCTTTTTTTATAACCATCCTTAAAGCAACGACGACTTTTTTGCACGGTTCTTCAAGTACCATGCTTTACGCTCTTGAGGCTCAACACGGAGAACGAGGAGGTGAAAGGGGGTCAATGAGGGGTGTATATGAGCATTTACTATTTTGATGAAACGGTTTCATGTTTGTTTCAAAGTTTGAAACTATTCTGCGACAACCCACCTTCCCCCCCTCCTACCTCTTGTGTCGGATCATATCAACCCGCGCCTAGAAATATATGAAAAGTGGGGCCGAATGTCAAACACTTGGTTACCCCGTCTTTTTTTTTTCAAATCCGTTATGCATCCACTTGAAACCGTTCTGAAACCCAACATGGAGATGTCCTTTTATCCTTTACGATGCGACTCTATGTGGTCTCCTGTGTTTGATGTGTGTTAGAGAATGTAAGCTCCTTGTTGCTGCGGATGTAAGAGATGGTGTTAAGGCTAGATTTCGAATAAAAGGATGAGTCGGGTTGAAAGCTTCCCCTCTTGAAATCATAGTCGTCTATTGACACCTCGACATCTTGTTTTTTGCATCCATCGACGTAGCTTTGAAAGGTCGTTGTGCTTGGCGCTGCATCTTCTATACTTTGGCAGCACGACATTTTGAACAGGATAAACATCAATCACATCAACACATCATCATCCATCAGGTACAGTCGTAGCTCTAGCACATCATCATCCATCAGACAAAGTCGCACCCCATCATCTTTGTTTGCCCCCATAGTCGCTCAACATGGGCTTCCATCATTCTCGTTCCGTAGTGATCGTATGGGTACGATGATAGCCGACCATAGTTACATGAACTCACGCCCCTCCCTTCCTTATTTCTTGGCTTTTCCCTTTTCCCTTTATTACCTCTTCATCATTTTCCGTGTATCCAAGTGTGCGCGTAAACGTGTCTTTATCAGATCAGACAAACCGGAAAGGATCAATTATGTTCTCTATATGTTAAAGTTTTGAGAAGAGGAAGAGAAAGAGGAGGGCTGTAGGATTTTATTCCTCTTTTCACTTTCTACGGGGCGGTTTGTTAAAATGAGGGAGGCAGCTGATGGTTTGGTTGGTTGGTGGGTTGTTGAGAAGGGCAGCGTAAGGGCGGTTCAGGGAAGAGCCTTCTTCAATATGCAATCGGAAAATTTGTGAATGCTGAACTAGTCCTACAGTGACAAGTTCAGTGCGCGACATAAACAAGGAAGAAGGCGCATCCCATTTGATTCCCACTTAATATCCCATCCCTCACTTCAACATACCTAAAAGGTAGCAATAAAACATACCTATTAGTTTAGAGGTATCCTCACCCCTTATTTATAGTCAAGGTACCTAGGTAGTTAGTTGGGTTTATAAGTACTGCATTTGTTTTTTTTCTTAAAAGCGATCGCCCCCTTCCCTTTTCCCCTACTGTTTCCCGCTAAACTCAACCTTGCCCACATACATCAATTACTATCATCATCTCAAACACATCACATCAATTCACAATTGTCCCTTTTCCCCCCTTCTTTGTCCCTTCAAATCACCCTTCTTGCTGTCTCCGCACAGTAAAACCCACTTCATCGTCTAACCATCTTCCCTTTCACGTTTCCTTCATCATTATATCCACCATTGTCTCTTTTGCGCAGTCCTGGTAGACGCAGACACCAAGCGCCTCAACGTCAACACAAACATTCACGACCCTATTTCCCCCTTACCCATCATCCATTTCGACCCACTGTCAAAGGCAAGTCTCTCTTTTTTTTTTTGATCCCTATTACATCGTTGGATACTGGCATCCGATTCCGTTCGCTAGTTATCCACATTAGAAGTTTGTCCCCTCCGACCCCGCCGCTCTCCATTGTTTCCCCCTTTCTAGTTATACCACCACTCGACTTTTATCGCCTGTCAACAACAATTAATGTGTCTGATCTTGGACTCGGGAGGCGCGGACGGTTCAGTACCTGTCCTATTTTATTGACAGTTGGAACCGCCATTGGAAGTTAATGTTACCAAAGGACCCCGTCTCAACTCTTTTTGCTGGGAACGTTGGGATTAGGAGTGCCCACCTTTTAATTACCATGGCGGTGCACCTGTTTTGCGGACCTGTTCAAGCGAAGGGGGGTGACAGATTTATTCAAAATCATATATAATTGGAGCAAATGGGGATAATTCACGGAGACAGATGTGGAAAAATGAGTTTTAGGGAATGTTCATATCGTACTTTGTTCCTTCATTCGTTTTTTTTTTTAGTCAGTTATATACGATACCCGTTCTCGTAGTACTTTTTTTACATAGTTTAGTTTACTTTTTGTGGATTGGACTTTAAGGAGGTGGTGGGCGTAAATGGGGGGGGGGGACGGTGGTCGGTAGCAGTTGGATGTGTGTGAGTGATGTTATTGGTGGTTGGTGAGCAACACTTTTTCAGTCAACAAACATGAAATTGTTGCAAAGGGGGGAAGGAGAAGGGGGAGGCCGGATACAGTTTGTTTATTTTAATTAATTTAATTTGTCTGAATGATTTGGTTGGGTTATCCAGCCGAGGCCCAGCAACATGCAACAGGCATGCAGGGGATATGGTTGGCTGGATGGATATTGGATGGGGATGGGATGGGGGGATGGATTATTGGATGGTAAGAGATGGGTAAATTAAATTCAATACTGGATATACCTATATAGATGGGATTGGATTGGATGACAATTCTATTTAGTTTTAGTATTTAGTTTAGTTTAGCCTGTTGGCGCATTATTTATTTATTTATTTAATTATTACTCTTTCTCTCTCTCTCTTCTCCTCCTCCTTTCTTTCTTTCTTTCTTCCATTTATTTATTATTCACAATAAATGAATGAAATGAATGAAAAAAGAGGACCCTCAAATGAATAATTTCATTATTTTGAAACCAACAATTTAATTTATTTCTTATTTCTTTTTTTTTTCTCTCCTCCTCCCTTCTCCCTTTTCTTTCTTTTTCTGTTTTGGGTTTTTGGTTCAAGATTATTTATTATTTATTTATTTACTTTATTAGTAATTATTTTATTTATTTATTTATTTATTTGCTGTGGACCGCTGGATATTCAGTTCAGACACGGAGGTTGGTTAGAGGAGTTCGTTGGTGAGCAGGCAGGCAGTCTGCAGTGTGTGTGTGTGTTTGGAATTTATTAAAAGTACGTAAAGTAGTTAGTCAACCTGTCAGTCTGACGCCCAAGGATAAGGAGGAAGGAGGTGGTTGAGGTTTGAAGTGTCATCAAACAAGGAGGTTGACTTATTTCAATGAACGGGGGGTGGGGGGGAGGAGAGAGTGTCGGGTGTGTCAACTTTAATTAACGACCAGCCTTCATAAAAAGGAACCCTGGGAATGAGGCCCTGCCGGTTTTTCTTTTCTATAATTCTTCCACATCTATACATGCGTCTTTGCTGAATACCCAACGCACTCTGCCTTCCTCCTTCATTAGACTCTCTTATACCCACAGAGCAAATACCCAGCCCCTGTTCAGACCATACCCCTCAGAATACCCTCTGCGCTCAGAAATACCCAATATCCTTGTTTTGTCTTGATTCGTTTCCTCGCATACCCCCATACCACGTCCATCTACCATTCTGATACCAACCAACCACACTCTCACACAACCCGTCTTTTGGTAGTTGCCTTTTTTCTTGTAAAATGTCCGACAATCATCCATCTATCCATCTATCCTCGTCAACAATTGCTTCTTTACTAACCCTGTATTCTCTTAACCAGTCTGCTCTAGACTATACAGGAATCACCTCCACTACGACACCAACACTTTTTCCCCCATTACTTTAAAAGGACAGCCTTGCGCTAAAACGGACTGAGGTTTTATCACCCCATTCCGCTTCGCGTCCTTCCATCAACAACCACCCTATGAGTGAGACCCCTTTATCGGAACCGTCGTCGACAAGGATACCTGCCCACCATCTCTAACGAGAGCCAGCACCGCAACAATTCCCTGTCGCCTCTTCAAACCCTACCGCACCCTCTCCCAACTTTCAATTCGCTGCACCTTACCCCCCTTCCGCAGGTATCCTCCTCGGCACCACACCTTCCCCTCACATCCAACAACATCCCACCCGCCCCACGCCTTCTCATAATAACCAGCACCAAATGGCAGCACCCGCGACAATCATGTTCCATCCCAAGCCCGGCATTTTCCCAGTTCCACGGACATGATGGATGTACGACCCCAACAGATTCTTCCTCTGCCTCTGTTCTTCACACGCTCTCCTCGTCCCATCCCTACCTCAAACGCATCCCCTGTCATGGGATACTCTGCTGGCTCCATGATGCAGCACCAGCAGCAGCAGCAACACCACCACCATCAACAACAACAACTTCAAAACCACTACCAGCAGCAACAGCAGCAACAGCAGCAGCAGCAACATCAGCAACATCTCGTCCCTGGCACTGTGAGTAATGGTAACCCGTCAATGGGCTTGGACACTCTTTGGGAATCAATGTCATCCCAGCTTCATGGGAACCTTTTCCAACAAATGTCCACCCAGGTTGCCCCCTCTACCCAACAGTCCCAACAACCTACCTACCAACAGATGCACCCGATGATGCAATACGCCGCCGCCCGCAGCAGCAGCTGGACATCCCATTCACACGCCTACCGATCTTCAATCCTACCTTCAATCCTCAACATCTACCACCTCCCCCTTATTCCCGCAACCCAAGCCCTCCAAGAGTGGTCACTTCAAGGCGGCTGGACCCGAAGTGCCCCATTTTCGCTCGCAAATGTCCCAACTGCACCCGCGGCCACTCTTTCCACAACCTCCAAATCCTTCCCCGCCGTCATCTCCTCTACACCAAAGTCGCCCCAGCACTTCCATCGTCCTTCAACAAAACAACCGTCCCTCCGCCTCCCCCATCTCCCTTTCTACAGACATCACCCCAGTGTCATCCCCTCAAATACTTCAGACCGTCCAACATCCCTCATCCACCTCCTCCACCTCTCGGAAACGCGATGCATCCGATCTGTCCTCCACCTCTGCACCCCCTGCCAAGAAATCCCGCTCTCTCTACTGACCCCCTCACCCCAGCCTCCACACCCCCCCATCCACGTCCACCTCCACGTCCACATCCAAAGCTCCACCACCGCGTCGTCTTCCCATTGTTCCCGCAGCCATCGCCGCTGCCGCCGCGTCCGTTGGCATGAACCTGACCGATGAAGAGCTGGCTGCCGCCTCGGTGGTGGAGACGGAGAATGGACAACCGAAAGTTTGCCTGTCCTTTCCAAGGGTGCAGTAAGATGTTTACCACATCTGGACATTTGAGTCGACACATCAAGGGACATTCTGGGGCGAAACCTTACGCTTGTCCCATCCAGGGATGCACGTCGCGGTTCTCTAGGCACGATAACATGATGCAACGTGAGTTTGACCCCCTTCTCTCTCTCCTTTTTACCCACAACTTGGAACCCAAAGTCTAACAGTACTTTTTCTAGACTACCGATCCCACACCCGCCGTGTTACAAACCCCTACCAATATGGCACTCCCGCCTTCTATTCCTCCATCTACCGTCCTCAAAACATGGCCCCTACCTCAACACCCCATCTCCATCAACACCAACAACACCACCACCAGCAACAGCAACAACAACACCACACTCTCACGCCAATGGAGTTCCTTCCGGCCCCACCGTCGCATCACCTTACCATCTCGCATCCAACGCATACATGACGCAGCAGCAGCATATCGCGCAACATCAGCAGGGGATGTCATCGTACCCTCAGAATGGTGGGGAGAATGGTGAATCTGGTGAAGGAAGGGATTGATGATGCCCAAAAAGAAACGTCATTACTCTCTCTCCCCTTCTCGCCCCCCCCCCTTCCATTTGTTTTCCGCTTTTCCCCCCCCTTTTTTTTTTTTTTATAAACCAAAGAACGTCAGTATTTATTGAAAACCTTTTTTTTTTAGAAAAAAAGGTCTTTCCTTCTCCCCCCCTCCCTTCCACTCCCCCCTTCCGACTCTATCTATTTTTTCCGTTTCGCGTTCTCCGCAGATGTTTTTTCCCCTCCCTTTTGTTCTTTGGTGTGCGTTATTTAATTAAAATCCAGTGGGTTTGCCTTTTAGACGTCAAAATGTCCACTGCCAATTTTTTTATTTTCCAGAAAGTAAAAACTTTATGATTTCTTGGCGACCTGCGTTGAATTGCGTCTAAAAGACAAAACCCCCATGAACTGCAGGAGGGGTCTTTGTGGTGTTTTGAACCGTTTTTGTATACATGTGATGAGTCTCTTGGCGATGCCGTTTTTGGGAAGAGCTTGACCGGCCACTTTGGATGGGCCGTTGAATATTCATATGACAAGGTTTCAGCTTGAATGCTAAGAATAATTGATGTGCTTTTTTTTTTTTTTTGAGATGCGGTGAGTGACCTCTGGTTCATACAGGAAACGTTTTAGTTCCTTTTCCTTTTTGGAATAAGCGTTTTAAGAAAAGCCGGGGTTAAAAATGGTTTAAACACGATTCTTTTTTGTTTAGCCAACACTGGATTTGTATGCACGGGAGGAAGATTGTAGCAGAGGATAATTAACACGAAATGATGTTCAAGTTTATGGATGTTCAAAAGAGCGTTTTTTTGGGGTCACCAAACAGAGTTTTATTGAAGAGATGTCGTAACTTTTATGTTTTTTTCGAATGTGTTCCACCTGTTCAACATCTCTTTCAAACTCTTTTCGTTTAATGTGCTCCACCTTTCCAAAAACCCCTTTCAAAACTATTTCGGCGTCCAAGTCCAAAGGTAGAATGTAACAACAGGCCTTTTCAAGTTATCGTATGGACGGTCACGTTGTTTTTTCCTACATGCGATTTGGTTCATTGAAGGGAGGCTGTCGTCGTCAAACTTACGTGTTCGAATGTGCTCCACCTCTTCAAAATCCCCTTTCAAATCTCTTATGACGTCCAAACGTGCAGAATGTAACAGGCCTTTTCAATCATATGGACGGTCACGTTGTTTTTCCCCTACATGCGATTTGGTTCATGGAAGGGAGGCTGTCGTCGTCAAACTTCCATGTTCGAATGTGTTGCACCTTTTCAACATCCCCTTTCAAACCGCTTTCGGCGTCCAAACGTGTAGAATGTAACAAGCCTTTTCAATCATATGGACGGTCACGTTGTTTTTCCCCTACATGCGATTTGGTTCATTGAAGGGAGGCTGTCGTCGTCAAACTTCCGTGTTCGAATGTGCTCCACCTTTTCAAAATCCCCTTTTGGCGTCCAAACGTGTAGAATGTAACAAGCCTTTTCAATCATATGGACGGTCACGTTGCTTTTTCCTACATGCGATTTTGGTTGAGGTATGGATGTATGCGTATGAAGACCAAACGTCCAAAAAAAAAAGGTTAGACCTGTACACGTTGTTGTCAATCTAACGCTAACGTTGAAAAAACTGAGGACACGTTCTGTTGGTTTAAAGTGGTCAACGTGGTCGCAAAAAGTCTGACATGGTTTGGGGCGGTTTCCTATAAGGCAAAAAGGTCTTCACAATTGAAATAATGGAGAATGGATGGAGGAAAGGTTGAATTTGTTTTACTGAATACTGAGATAACAACAAAGTGGTGGGGGGGGGGGGATTATAGAATACAAAAGCCAGGGATGCGAGCATAGAGTACGAGAAACAAAAGGGACGGGGGGAGGGGTGTGCGTATTTTTTTAAATCATAATTCTTAACTTGGGATGTGCAAGTAGAATAACAGAAACGAAAAAGTATCGGTGTAAAGAAATGGACAAAGGGGTGTAGAAACAAAAACAAACCGAAAACAGAACAAAGTCGGAACGGAAACGTGAATTGGAAAAAAGAGGGGGCGGGGGTGATGAACGAGAAGCGAATGCGGTCACACCTTTCTCCGCCTCAGAAGCGAATGCGTTCACACCTTTTTTCTCCGCCTCCATAGCTGTCACAAGTAATAAACCTCTCCTATCTTCCTCCTCCTTCCACTCCCACCCAACATTCTCCAACCCTCCTTCCGCCTCTAAAACCCACTGCTCAACAACCCCATCCCCAGTCATCTCATCAGGACTCTGTCTCCCAACCCGTTCCACCATCTCCTCCAACCCCCGCGTTCAAGCACCACCACATCCCTATACAACCGCCGCAACCCTTCCGACGCAAACACCTTTTCTTTAGATGTGATGATCTTTTCCCCATCATCATCTGAAAGCGCAGCCTCCCAATCCATGATCTGATCAACCCAAGGACGCGGACCATTGATCATCTCCGCATCAAACCGTCTCGACGCTTCCTCCATGAGTTGAGCGACCACCTCCGAAGCGTCACTGCTGGTATCGCTTCCACCACTTGACCGACGTCGACGACGGAGGTAGCTGGATGTGTCAAAACTTTGGATCGAGTTGCTGCGATCGAAACGGTCCAGGCTTTCTCGACGGCGGGTTTCGCGGATCCAGGGGGATTGGGGACCGGGATCGAGGGTGTCGGCGTCGATGGGACGGGCGGTGATGGTGGTGGTGGTGGAGTGGGTTGGGGTTGGGGAGGGGGCGCGACGACGGAGGGAGCGGAAGAGGGAGAGGAGGGAGGGACGGGTTGAGGGGGTTGTGGAGGGGGTTGGGGAGGAGGGGCGAGTGTAGGAGAGGGAGGAGAGGGAGCGGGGGACCGCGGAGGGCGGGAGGGAGCGGGAGAGGGACGGGTGGGTGAGGACGGAAGGGGTGGGTTCTTTTGAGGTGGAGTCTATACTTGCAATGATGGGGACTGTGGTAGGGGTGATGTCGATGGGTTTAGGTGATGTGGGGTCGATGGTTGTCGCCGTGTCGGTTCTTGTTGGTGCAGAGCTGGGTTGTGGTGGTTCGATACGACCTGCTGCGGCAAATGCGACGGCTTCAGCGTACGGGGTGACGGATGGGACGATTGGTGCGGGTTCCATGACTTTTTGCTCATCTACCACCCCATCCACCATGACTTTTTTCTCACCGTCCACGACGACGGGTTTCTGCCAAGCCTTTGCGAAAGCTGAAAACACGTTGGTGGAAGAACGCGTGATGAGAAGTGGTTTTGGGGTGGATGAAGCGGATGATGAACGACCGAGGATGACCATGGATCGCATGGAGCTTGTGGATGGGGATCTGTGGGCGTCATTCCCTGCGTTGGATGGGGATAGAGGGGAACGATGGGGTTTATCGGAGAATTTGTGGAGGAAGGTGCGGAGACGGTTTCGAGAGAGCGTAGCGGATTGGGTCTGGATTGGGGTGAGTGGGATTGGGGTTGGGGATGGTGGGGTTGGGGTGGGTTGACGGGAGACAGGGGCGGCGATGACGGTGGAGTCGATGATAGAGAGACGGGTGGTGCTTGTGAGGCTTTTGGCTTCGTCGTCGTCGATGATGTGGGAGAGGGGATCTGTTGTTGGGGTTGAGATACAGCGATGACAGATTGTACCGGTGGGAAGGAATTGGGTGCCCATGCAGTCGATGCATTCGGAAGGACGGTGGAAAACGGGGGCGGAGAAGGGCCGGATGCGTGAGATCGGGGAGGAGCGGGAAGCGGTGTCCGAGTCGTCGTCTTTGATAGCGCGCGGGAGGGAGGAGTGTTTAAGGTGTGGGGAGGAGGAGGAGTCGATGGGGGAGGGATGGGGCGGGGAGGTTGGAGAGGATGGATCGATGAGGAGGGCGAGATTGGATTGAGAGGAGGAGCGGTTCATGGCGGAGATGAGTCGAGATTCCAGGGTGAGCTCTATGGTTGCTTCCGGTGAAATCGCGCTATTGGCCACGGTTTCTGATGGAGAAATAGGTTCACCCTGCTGTGAAGTGATGGTGGATCTCCCAAGCGTTGACGCGGCGCCGTCTTTTCGTTTCCAGGCACCAGAACGACGTGACAGAGTGTCACTCTTGAGACCTCCCACAACCTTGTCTAACCATGATGACGCCATGGATCTTGGTCGTCCATTGTAATATTCTCCGTGACTACTCCCTCCTCCTACATTATCACTCGTCTCTTTATCTTCAACCACAGAAACAGCATCCATCTTTCGCATGCGTGGTTTACCAGGGTTAAGGTACCACTTGTGTGTGAGGAATATTTTCTTTGGTTCCAAAACGGAGACGGGTCTCGACACTGGCGAAGATGGTGTCGAACGATCCTCTAAATCCAACACAACAGGGTGAGATTCCTCCTTAATCGCTGTTACGCCGCTTTCATCGGGACGGTCACTCTTTTTAAACAATCTCTTGAACCAATCCACAATCGAACGTTTCCCTTCGTCCACCGGCTCCTCCTCCCTCTCTTGCGGCTTCACCGCTACATTTCTTTCTGCAACATCCGCGATCGCGGGTTTCTCCACCTCTACTGACACCACTGCCGCGTCGTCCGGTCTCGCAACAGGGCTCAGTGGAGTCGCCCCACCCGCTCGCGTTAAAGTCGGTCGAGAGAGGGACGGAAACATGGACCAAATGGACCCAGATCCCCTCGATCCCACAGAAGGCGCCGTCGACAACCTTGAATTTGATAGCGAGCGTTCAAGGGTGACCACCGTTGCGATCGCAGGAGTATCTGCCGGCACCTCATCGCCACGTGTCCAATAAAACGGCCACCTCCAGACTCCCTTTGGCTTTTCATCGCGTGGAGAGGTTGATGGTGAAGTGGTGAGTTTGGGCGGTGGCGGGGAGATGGGATCGGAGGCGGAGTCGGTTTCGGCTTTGTCGATCTTTATAACGACAGATTGGGAGAGGGAAGTGTTGGAGCGACGGGCGCGGAGTTCTGCTGCGAGTTTTGTAGCGCGGGCGCTGATTTCCATGATGGAGATGGGTGGAGTACCGCTTAGACTGTGGGGATTGAGAGAGGCGGTGTCTTCTGGGATGACGTTGTCATCGGAGGACAAGGGAGCGGTGATATTGCTGCTGGATGCGGTATGTTCAGCGTCAAAGTCATCTAGTGCGTCTGTTTTTTGGGTAGAGAAAAAAAACAAAAGAGCGTGAGAAACTTGTAGGGGCCAAAAGTAAAAAAATAAAATAAAGTAGGGGATGTTCAGAAGTTCAACGCACCTTCAAGATACTGATCGGGATTTAAAGATGGGCTCTCGATAGGAGCTTTTGTGTAAGGAACTGTGGCCGATTCGCCGAGTTTAGATTCGATAGGAATGGTTACTTTATGAACGACCGTCTCTGTCGGAGAGACCACGTCACCATCCTCAATTAGGGCCCTTTGGACCACGGCGGCGCCATCAGCATTCGTGTCCTTTTGCAATACGATGTCATCAATAGCTTTCTCTGACATCTCCACATTCAGCTTGTCATGTAAAACTGCATCCGTTTTCCTTATGTGCAAAACAGGAGGATCATTTAAATTGCCTTTTCCGTCTCTTCCTTTCCGACTTTAACGTTGGTGGTCTGCAATGATGAATGATGAAGTAGCTGTGCTCCATGCTATGATCATCCTTCGTCACATCACCAGGGGTGAAAGCTTCTGGTCGAGCCGCGATTAAAATGCCCTCCTGATTTACAGAAAGGCCGTCTAATGTGGTATTGAAAGCAGGAGCAAGAATGGTGGCATCATCATCCTTCATGTTGTTGGTGTTGTTGCCTTGCTGATCGTCAAATTCGTAAAAGACATCTTCCTCCAGAGTCTCTTTCCTTTCCTCATACTTTTTTTTGGCAGCCAGACTCGCCAAGGTGATAGTAGCTGCTGATAGCGTTTTCCTGACGGTAGGATGTGCAGGACTGGTGTTGGTAGTGGTGGTAGTAGTAGCAGTCGTAGTAATTGTAGATGATTCCAGTGCTGATGTTGTTGTTGTTGTTGTTGTTGTTGAATGTGCTGTGAGTGGTGGTGGTGATGACGATGATGATGATGACGATGGTGATAATGATGATGGTGATGGTGATGACGATGCATCCCCACCGTCGTCCTCTTCCTCCATGATATTTATTGTATTCTGATTATTATGCACTGCAGCAGTGGATCAAACTAGTAGAGTAGTAGCAGCTCTATACTTAAGTATGTAGGTAGACCATATCACTATTTCTTTTTTTTTTTCTTCTATAATATATATACATATAATATAATACATGTGATTACTATATTATGGTTACACACATTTAAGAGTTTAGAGAGTTTGTCAGTGTAACCATCATAAGCCCTTAATTTATTTAAATAAAAAGCATTCCTCGAATCCTCGCCCACAGAGTCAGACCTTCTGCAGGCCAACAGCCACAGTGGGTTATATTTAAATACATGTTTGTTTATATAGGTGACAGAAATGGACCACAGGAGTTAATTCAACTTGTGCGGACAGAGCTTGTTCGTGCCCATCCCATCTCTGACAGGACGTGTCGTGACGCCATCTAACCATACCTGCACGTCCAGCACCGTTGGGAGAAGAGCGGCCACAAAAGCACTTACCGACGCATTTCTCGTCCTTGCTTTGCCTGCTTATTGTTTTTCCCTGTTATGTTTACCTTCATCAAGCATCTCGCCTGCTAGTTTGGCTCACATCCAATTCATGTATTTAATTTCATTTGTTTTTCTTAACTACCATCAACATTATTCTTTATTATTATTAATATTTCGTGATGTATTTGTTTGAATAATAAACTTTAATAAGTTTTTTTAAAAAACTTAAATAAGGAATTTTATTAAATATTACTCTAAAAAATAAAACATATAATAACGAGTATTATGTTTTATTTACTATTTACTACCACTGTCTTTTGATAAGTAAATTAACAAGTACAAATATTCATGTTTTACCATAAGGTTCATGCCTTCTTCATAAAGAGCGTGGACAGCTACCAGGAAAGAACCTTCTACATGTACTATACATACAGTAACTGACATATGTGGATTTGCATAAACATTCTACATCACGTATTCATGTGTATGTACCTGCGTACTTTGGTACGTACGTAATGTAATGATTACAGCAACAACAAACAGTTACCCAGAAACACCAGCTGCAGAACCCCAAAACGAACTACTGTCAACAACAACAACAACGACAACAAACAACAACACCAACCCCTTCTTTCTCAAATACCCCCCACTTGCCTCCCCATTCCAACCCAAACTTGTTTGTCACACATTTTAATTGGAAAAAAGTCTCAGACACCCCCCTCACACCTCACACCTCACACCTCACTAATAATATTCCTTGGTACTCCTCTCAATTCTCTTGCAATAATACATACTGCACCTCAACATCTCCAACACATCAACCACTTGAGCTATACATACCAACCCGCTCATTCACACACCCAAGCAATACACCTCACATCCATGGCCGAGGCCAGCAGGAAGCTGCCACAACATCGTCATCTGTAGCATCACCTGTAATATCTGCTATCCAAGCCTCATCCTTTCATTTGGCTACACCACCCAACACGCCTCCCGCTGTCGCATCATCATCAGCAACTTCCATCTTTAACAAAGCAATGATGACGACTCCTGCTGAAAATGCAAGTGCAAGAGCATCCATCATGGAAAAGATGCAGAAACGAATGATGGCGTCAAATGCAGGTGAAACGGACGACTCTGGGGATGCGAAAATGTTGGCAGGTGGCAGCAGCAACAGTAGCCATGTCGACGGTGGCGCAAAGCAACAGCAAGAGGACGCCGACATGTCCACCGTCAGCTTCAACCGGTACAGGAGATTCTCCAAAGATCTCTTTGAAGAGCTCTTTGCGTTGAAGCTGCTTCCTCTGAATCTACTCCGAATGGTCAACAAAACAAGGGTCTCTTGTTTTCCAACTCTTCACCATCATCCTCCCAAACTTCTCCCTCATCTCTCCTCAACCCAGTACAAGGTCCACTATTTGGTGGCGGCGGCGCAGGCTCCTCCCCGCTGTTGCAAGTCTCCTCTGCAGACGACGCCTTTGCGAGCCTTTCCTCTTCAACGATGATTGCAATCGAATGGATCTGGAAACTGGTCACCCACCTTTCTTCAAAGCATGGCAGGAGCAACTTTCACTTCGCCACCGCAGCCACCCTACTCATGCTGGCGACAAGCTCTAGTAGTGGCGCTTCTGCTTCAGAAGGGCAAGGCCCGATGTTTGGTGTCGGGGCTGGATCGGGAACGCTGACCACATCGATGTCTGTGGTGGACCGATTTGAAGATCTTCTTCTGTCAGAGTCGATTTTCGTCGCTTGACGATGGGAGTCGAGGGAGAAGCTTATCCGATGTATCTTCTCATGGTGGCGCTGAAGACTCTTTCGTCGCCTTTTGAAAATACTGGCTTGTTTGGAACATCGGGAGAGAAGGTGATGAGGCTTTCGCACAAGTGTTTGGGTTGAATGGAGATACCGATGATGCTATTTTCAACCCAAAGCGTGGAAGGTCTTCTTCCTTTTCACTGGTTACTGGAGATGTGGCAAAGAAGAGCAAACCACTTATCCCTGACACACTAAAGGAAGAGGAAGAGGAAGAGGATGGAGAGAGCAGTAGCATGAAGGACGTGTTGGATAATGCTGGAAACGCTGTTGGGGGTAGCACTGGAACTGGCCTTGACGGTTTGGGCATCAACGACAATGATCTTCAAAAACTCATGGAAACTATCACGGGAGTTCAAACTCTCACCACCACAACTAGCATTCCCTCAACGGCATGCCAGCCCATACCCCAATGAACGTGATGGCTTACCAAAACGGTGTTCCCTTTAACCATCACCCGACGCATATCAGCATGCCCCACAACCCTTACCCGGCCATGATGATCCCTTCAAACCACACCATCATGAACCACTAGCGCCTCCAACTTCCCGTCATGATGTCAAACGATTCTTCTGCTCTCTCATCCCCCCTTCTCTCCCGGCCTGGCTCACCTGCTCTACTCCACCCCGCCTTTCTGCGCTCAACCACATCCTCTCCCGTCCCGCACCGTCCCATCGCCGTCCCTCTCGCTTGGCCAGCCCTAAGCCCATGGGAGTCATCCGACCAGGAACACCAGGTTCCCTCACCTCTTCCCCAGCCTCTTCCGCAGTCCCAAGTCGCGTCGCTTCCCCTGTCGCAAGAGTGTTCTCCCCTGGTATTCAGCAACCTATGCCATGGCAGGTCCTAATCAAGGTCCTCCAACCATGGGTAGTCGCCCGCAATCACCTTTTGGTAACGCCATCCGACCTCCCATGGGTACGTCGGCAACACCACCGCCCAGCTCCATGGGTGTCAGGGTGGGTTCTCCTCTGATGATGTCAAGCGCCGCGCCCATGCAGATGATGCAGAATGGAATGCAAGTTAGACCGACGTATATGCAGGGTCCTTCGGGTCCCATCATGGTTTCGCCCATGAATGGGCAGATGTACGCTCATCCACCCAACAGCAACGGGATGATGATGATGCAAACATCAGGTGGACCCATGATGTACCCAGCCACACCAGCCTATGCAGATGCAACAGCCTATGCAACAACATCACGTCATCGTATCAGGACCACCGGGATCTCAACCAATGATGATGGCGAGACCGAGCGCGAACCATCCATGCAACTTCAGCAACAACAAGGCACCATGATGATGATGATGCCACAAGGCGCGAGCCCTAACAATACCGGAATGACGGCTATTCAAACCCCAAAGCGTTCCAACTCTACCCCGGTTCCCGCACCATCCTTTGTCTCACCCTCCCATCACGTCATGACCGTCCTCAAACCCGTCTCATGGCCTCCTCACCCCTCGGTGCACCTCCAACCAACGCGCCTATCCCGTCTTCCTCCGTCTCTCCCTCCATGTCAAGCCTCACCTCTCCAACTTCTTCCTCCACGTCCTCCTCTTCCTCTCCTCCTCCATCAACCGCCCCAACAACCCCAACCCCACACCACCAAATCCAACTTCAACAACAAATGCACATCCAGAAACTCCAACAACAGCATCAAGCCCTCGGAAACGCTGTCGCCCTTCATCTTCCTCAACGTCCGCAATCTGCTATGGCCGCTACACCCACCACCACCACGCCGGCGGCGTCCCCCGAGACCTCGTTCATGGCGTCGTTGCAGAATCCTCCGCAGGAGTGGCAGTTTGGTGGGAGTGGCGGCGAATCATTACCGCAAAGACCTTCGTCTACACCACCCTTGAGGTCTGCGTCGGGTTCGTTATCGCCGTCTCCGCCAGCTCCGTTGTCACATCCCGAGGGTATGAACCCGTTATGGGTGAAAAACCTGAAGGTAGAGGTCGGAAAGACAAGTACAAGTGTCCCAAACCGTACTGCTCAAAGGTAAAACTTCCTTGCTCCCGCCCACACGGTTTTTTGTTGTATTTTTTTTTAAATGATAACAATCTAACTCTGAGTTTGTGTATAGACGTATAAAATCTGAATGGATTAAAATACCACCTTGATCGCGGAAACTGTGAGCTCGAAAACACCCCAGAAACCGCAGCCGACGCTCAAGACATTCTCCTCCTCAACTCGCTCTCCAAATCCATCGCCGCCGCCACCAAGCAGACGGACATTGCGGTTGCCGCCGAACTCCCATCCTCTGATGATGACAGCGATGACGATGAGAGTGCTGCCACTGCTGCTGCGATTATGGTGGCGGATGGACGGTTGAAGAAGCTGGGAATACCAAGGATGTTGGGGCGGTGATTGGGATGAAGATTGCGAGACGGGCTTATTGGTGTCGCGTTGGGGGGTGTGGGAAACGGTATAAGAATTTGAATGGGTTGAAGTATCATGCGAAGGTTAGTCATCCTGAGATGGATTTTAAGGGGGAGGTGAAGGGACATGTGAGTTTGGCGATGGCGGTTGCGCAGGGGGTTGCGAAAGTGAAGGTGTGAGTGGTTTGTGGGGTGAGGGGGGGTTTTTGTTTGTTTTTTGTATTGGTGTATTTTTTTGTTCTATATTTTTTTTTTTTGTCTATTGTCTGTTATTATTGATCATCATTATCTTTTTTTTTTTTTCGTTTGACGTTTTTTCTCTTTCTTTAATTTTTTGTCTTGATTATGCTTTATTGTTTCGGGTTTTCTTTTCTTTTCTTTTTTTTTGTATGTTAGCATTTTTCGGTTCTCGCCCATATCTATTATTCTCGGGTCCTCTCCACGACTCCCGATTTCTCTAATTACCCTATTCGGTCCTTGTTTATTTTCAATTTGCTCTCTTCTGGCTTTGGTCCGTTTATTTTCCTTTTTTTTGATTTCTCGTTTCAGTATCTTTTGCGTTTTTTGTTGTTTTTTTCCCCTTTAATGTCTTTACAAAATTCCTGTATTTGTTAAATTATCCCATTTTTAAACGAACTCCCCTGTTGTTTTCATCAATTTTTTTGTGTGGTGGATCGTTTCACTGTTTTCAATCTTGAATGTCGCTGTGATTTTTTTAGTTGCGAATACTTTGTTGTGTTTTTTGTGGTTTGCTTGGATATGAAAAATCTTTGGCCATGAACGTTCTTACAACGTCCATCGTTTTACCCTTTGAAAGGATGGTGATGGGATGATAGCGGTATAGGATGGATCAACCGTACGTTTTTAGAGGGTCAACCGTAAAAATGAGGGGCGTTCTTTAGTCATTCAAATGTCACATTGATTCATGGAATGCGCTTGTTCGTTGATTTTTTCTTTGTGATAAGAAAATTTCAATCTTGGTCCCATTCATTTTGTGATCATCGCTATTCACCAACGAACGATCAAGGACATCATCCCAAACCCCCCACCTATCCCCCTATTCCCACATCTTGTTGCTTTGATCGTTGAACCATGAAGGCTCTTATTCTTGTTGGAGGTGAGATGTTTGACCCGCGCGCCGGGGGGGGGGGGGGTTGGGACACAATGGGAGACGGTGGGAGGATGGGGTGGGGGAGGGTTGTTTTCGCGAAGAGAGAATGGAAGACACATATGATCTTTACGGTTTGATGTATTGGGGGGTGGAGTTTATCTAATGGGTTTTTTTTTGGAATGAATGGATGAATGTGAGTGTGGAGAGGGGTGAGATTGGATGAAGGGGACGGTGATGGTGTATGAGTTTGGTGAGATTTGATGGTTGGAGTTTGGTGCATGGACGTATTATATGAAGGTTGGAATAGGATCATGGAGGGTCTTTCTGGGTGAGATTATTGAAGACGGATGATTGGGGGTCTGGTCAGGTTGATGAGATGCGGAAGGTGAAAGGACCTATCCGGCAGGATTTTGGATGCTAGGGGGTTCAGCAGCTCTCTCTCGTCGTCTCTTTTTTACCAAGTCGCGGGGACGTTATCGACTCTCCCACACTCTATCCTCCTAAAACTAACCCCACCCAAAAAAAAAAAAAAAAAGGTTACGGCACCCGTCTTCGTCCTCTCACCTTCTCCAACCCAAAGCCACTCGTTGATTTCGCGAACCGTCCCATGATCTTTCATCAAATTGAAGCTCTGTCAAAGGTATATTTTATGTGTTTTTGGCCCGTCTTTTGTGCTTTTGTTTATTAAATGATGTTTTAGGTTGGAGTCAAGGATGTGGTTTTGGCGGTGAATTATCAGCCGGATGTCATGGTGAATGCGATGCAGAAGGTGGAGGAGGAGTTGAATGTGAAGATTCATTTCTCGATTGAGCCAGAGCCGCTTGGGACGGGTGTGTGTTTAGTTTTTTTTTTTTTAAAGAGAGATATGAGAAAAGAGTTGAATGGGGATTTGAGAGTTGCGGGTGGCTTCTTTGTTTTTATTTTTTCGCGGGGATAATGTTGAAGTGCGTTGATGGGATTCTTTTTTGGGATTGGGCCTTGCATTTAATGTTCAACGATGTTTAGCCTCTCTATTATCGTCTGTTTGATGAACTTACCCACCGCATACTTTTACTAACATCTACACACCAAAAGGTGGTCCCCTCGCCCTCGCCCGCCACATTCTCACCAAGGATTCCGAAACCCTTTTTCGTCCTCAACTCTGACGTGATCTGCGAGTTCCCCTTTTCTGACCTCCTATCCTTCCATAAGGCGCACGGTGCGGAAGGCACCATCATGACGACCAAGGTGACGGATCCATCCAAATTTGGTGTGGTCGTGTGTAAGTCTGGGTCGACGCAGATTCAAAAGTTTGTGGAGAAACCGACAGAGTTTGTGGGGGATCAAGTGAATGCAGGGATTTATATCTTTAATATTAGTATGTTGGATAGGATCTCGGTGAGTGTTTGCTTTTTTTATATTTACTTTTGGTCATGTTTTTTTGTTTTTGTTTTTTTGTTTGGTTTTTTTTTTTTGGATGCTTTGTTTTTTGTTTGAGGACGGAGGCGTTTCTCTCTTTGCTCCATCAAACGTTTTGCCGGGGCAGAACCACATTTGGATCGCGCCCCCGTTGCCCTGCGGTCCTCCGCCAAGCATTTATTTTGCGGCGAGTTCTGACATTGACATCTCTTCTTAGAACAAGCCCACATCCATTGAAAAGGATGTGTTTCCTTTTATGGCCCGTGACGGTCAGCTTCATGCTATCCCTTTGGAAGGCTTCTGGGCGGATGTTGGGCAGCCCAAGGATTTCCTTATTGGCAGTGGACTCTACCTCACCTCCCTTTCTGAAAAGAAGAGCGCCCTCCTCGCTCCATCGAATGCACCTGGAATCCATGGGAATGTGTTGATCCATGAGACGGCTGTTGTGGGGAAGGACTGCAAGATTGGACCAAAACGTGGTGATTGGACCTGGAGTGACGATTGGGAATGGAGTGAGACTGAACCGTGCAGTTATCATGAGGGGTTCGACCATCAAGGATGTGAGTCTTTTTTTAAGTTTATTTTATTTTTTATCTAAGCCCTTTTTTTTGCTTGAATGGACTTTCTTTTATTCAACTCCGAATTCCGGGCAATTCCTTTTTTTTTTTTTATTTTTTCGAATTTCCTTTTTTCCCTAATATGCCAAGCTTCGAATTCCGCCATTTGCCCTTTTTGGAAATCCCTTTTTCCCTTTGGATTTTTTACTACCATGAAATGTCTCACATGTTTGGATGATTTTGGTTTTTATTCAAAAGAATGCGTGGGTCAATAACTCGATTGTGGGCTGGCACTCGTCAGTCGGGAGATGGGTAAGATCAGATCGGAAACCAAAGAATTTTTTATTTTCTATTTTTCTTTTCAAATTTTGCTTTGGTTTTTTTTTTTTTAATTTATTTATATTTATTTTCTAATAAAGCCCCCTACCCTTCTTTCTTTTCTTTTCTTAAGGCTCGTCTGGATAACACAACGGTGCTGGGAGAGGACGTGCATGTCGCCGATGAGATCTTTGTCAACGGTGGATCTGTTCTTCCCCACAAGGTTTGTTGTGATTATTTTCTGGTTTTATTATTTCATTGTTCCTTGTTACTCTATATGCATTGACCCTTAAATAATCTGTTTCTGATCTCTTCCGCGCATTAAAGAGCGTTACGGCAAACATTATGGAGCCTCAAATCGTAATGGTAAGTCCTAACCTGGTCTTTTGCTCGTTCCCGCCGCCTCCCGCCCGTCTTTCTTCCGTATTCAATCCACTTAAGGATCGTCACTCCACCCATTCATCCCAAACCCCACGGTTTTATCCGTCAACATCCTCACCAAAATTTAATTTCCCTTTTTTCTGCCCTTTTTTAGTGAAAAAAGAAAATATTATTGTTTCGGCTCCACCTCGCCAAATGGTCCAAATTTAAATTTATGATTATTAAATTTAAATCAACAAATAAACAAAACCCGCCCTTTTAGGTTGAATTTTGAACCGCTTTTTTTTCAATTATTAGTGGTACTCACTTTCTTTTTTTTCCCTCAAAAAATGATTTTTCGAGGGGTAGTACAACTGTTATACACATGTTGCACATCCAAACCTTACGATTTCGGCCAATCAGAAAATCGAAAAAGAGCTTAAATCCTGTGTAGCAAAAACCGTCCTCGACGACGGTTTTTGCTACACAGAAACATTTTGTAAGACGTCTGTGAAACGAAAGGAATGCGACTGTTTTCAACCCAAGGTTGAAAAATACAATTGAGGCAGAGGAAGAGGAAGAGGAGGAGAAAAAAAATAAAATAATTAATTTAAATTACTTCTTATAGCAGTGTCCGTGGTACATAACATGGGATAGAGAGCATTGCTGATGGTGGGGTCGTCAGTTTATCAAAATTGATCAAATAAGTGTAACTAAGCGTTACACATGCAGTTTCTGAGATGTAAAAAAGAAAGTGAGTACCACTATTATTTTATTATCATTATTATACTGCGAATCCATAATTAGGTGTAACATGCATGCTTACCCTTGGGTTTATCTTTTCTTTCTTTTTTTTTTTTCTCTTTTTTATTCTTTGGAAAACAAGGAGGAGATAAGTAAATAAATAATAAATAAAATAAATATCCAATACCTGCAGACCCAGAGGGAAGGGAAACCAATAAATAAGCAACAGAATAAGTAAAATAAATATATAAAAGGAAAACCCAAATGTTACATGTATTACCACTCTTTGGGTTGTCGGTTCAAAAATGCTTTTGAATAATTCAACGCATCGAGTATAAATACTCTGCCTCCCTTTACCCACCACACCCACCACCACCCCCCTCTCCCCCCAATATTCCCAACCAAAAACACTTTTAGTTCAAATACAACCGTTCCAAATCTTGAAATCCCACATTTCATTAGTAACCACATTTTTTCAACAAATATAACTGACTCCTCAAAGAAGGTAAGAGTCCTCGCACTTGGTTGTGTCAACGCCGGCGTATCTTGCAACCATCCAAGTCTGCGTGGTGTTTTTAAATCACCACCCCTAAATCTAGCATAGCCTAGCCCAGACTAGATTAGACTAGACCGTCAAATCCCGTATTTACATGTTGGGCTACATGTCTTATTTATAACAACAATGACCTGACCTGTCTGCGCCTTCCTATATATTACGACACCAAAAATGCATGGTATGCCATTCTGGACGGTTTTGGGGGCATCGAAAGCAGCTTAATTACTGCTTCAAAGTGAAGTTGGGTTGCTTTTGTTACAGCGGATCAAGGATACACCGCATCTACCAAAGATTGCCTAACCTATATATATGCTGGGAATAAACATGACGAAACCGTTTTCTCACTAAATTTCCACAATCATTTTCTCACAACAGGATATCCCCCATCTGGGACGATGGACGAGCATAGGCTGATCATTTGCCAGCAACCTCGGCGAGGACGGATGTCTGGATACTCTCTTCGAGATAGAAGACCTATTGATCCACCTCCCATGTAAATCTTGCTATTTTTAGTCCATTTTCTTTTAAATTTTTAATGCGGAATGAATGATGAATTCTCTAACATACTGGTGGTTCCTTGAACCCAGAGTGCAGTTAGTGACGAGAAATGGACAAATTGACCATGCAAATGCCGCGTTGCTTGTTGTTTATGCGTCTTTGTGGACAGCGTGAGTTAAAAATTTCCAAAGCTACTTACCTTTGGAACTTTATGGATAACATTGCCTTTTTTATTCTTTACTTTTTGTTTCCTTTTCTCTATTTTTTATCCTTTTTGCCTTGGTTTTTCTTTTTTCATTACTATAGGATTCTTTATTCATTCTTTCCATTTTTATTCTCTTTTATTCTCTTTTATTCTCTTTTTTTTTTAACTCTATGCTTTACTCTTATTCTGAATACATCTTTCATTTCTCAGAGATCTCTCGACAGTTTTGTCTCCATCCTACATTCGATCTGTGTCAAATCATGAGCCAGAGGTCTCGCCCATTGACGCGATGCTTCCATCACCACTTAATAATTATCCACCCAACATTCCTCCCGAACATTCCCATCCCACACCCAATCCCACCCTCTTTTCAGATTCTTCAAGTCGCCAAGGCTCCTCCTCCACCGTTGCCGATGCCCCCAGCCGCCAAGGCTCCTTGTCCACCGTTGCAGATGCATCCAGCCACCAAGGCTCCTCATCCACCGTTGCAGATGCACCTAGCCGGACCCAATCAAATCCTCAAACCCGCCTCAAAATTCATTTAATCTCTCCAGTGAACTTCAACCCTCAACAGGATCCGAAGAGCCCCTTGACAATGCTTCCGAATCATCCGAGCAATTACCCGATCTCGCTTCATCCTCATCGTCATCCCTTGCACCACCAACTACCGCCGCTGTAAGCACAGGGTCAACCATCCAATCGCGCATTGTCCTTGGATCCCTCATCTCCTCATGCTACATCCTCAAAGACCCAGATTCTCGGCTAGGAATGTTCTTCATCTTCCCAGACGTGGCCATTCGGCATAGCGGCACGTACCGTCTCCGTTTTGATCTCTTTGACCTCTCCATGGGTGACGCATTCGGGCACGCGTCTAACGCGTCATTTTTCTTCCACGAAAACGGAGCCGCAGCAGGGAAGGACACCTGAAGAGGGCGACAGATCTTCAGGGAGAAGAAAGGTTGAGATGAAGGTTGGGGGGGGGCGTACCCGATGGTTTTGGCGTCGGAAGTGACACCTGGAGAAGCTGATGTTATGGTACCTGTCAATGAGACGGGTTCCCAGTCGTTGGCTTCTATTGTATCGGATGAGTTTTACTGTTTACAACCCAAAGACGTTTCCTGGGATGTCAGGTATATATTGATCACCCGTTTATCTCTCCTCATTTTGATCCTTCACATTGGTTCACCTTTTTCCGCAATTTGTACTCCTTTTTTTTTGTTTTCGCTGTTACCCGTAATTGCTTGATTTGGATTTTCACCTTTTACCGCCCCTCTCGCTCTTACCACTACTTTTTTTAATCTGTAGAATCCACACCATATTCGATATGCTTTGCTCGGCAGGGGATACGTATTCACATACGGCCGATTAAAGACAATCAGGATCCTCAATAACAATTAATGAACAAGGAAACGTGAAATGCGCCCGGAAGAAAATCCAAGACCCAATACCCAATTGGAGTTACAAGAGAAAAAGAGAAAAGCTCCAAAACTTCTTTCGCAATACGCCACATTTTTTAGCTGGCTGGCTATCTCTATAATAATAATAGCGTTAAATTATTTTTGCGTGGTAGCTATGATGGAATGGCTTTTTGGCCATATCGCTTTTTTCCCTGTTTCTTGAACATGTCCACCAGATCTTGTATTTATACTGGGTTTGTCATGTCATGAGCGAAAAAAAAAAAAGTTGAAAGATGGCTCCTCCAAAGATACCAAAAGGAAAGAAGAAGACGGAAGAAATCGTCGAGACCTTTGAAAGTCTTATGGAAGCCGCCTCAGAGTTTGAAGACCAGGGTGAGCGCTACAGGACTGGAGTCAAGGCAAGGAATAACTATGAGAGAGCCGCAGAAAAATACGAGGCTGCTGTCGCATTGCAGTCTAAGATAGCGATGCAATCTATAACTGGTATGTCAGCGATGTCTATACCTCTACGATTTGCACATGCTGCCCTCAAATCCCTGCGGATCGCTGCATTTTTTGAGTTTTCTTCAACCTTTAACAACAGGTTATGAACAGGGGTCGAGTCCTCTATCGTCTCGCAGAATTCGAGTTTCCTCCTCTTCCCCACCAGAAGCGTCTTGAATTATACGAGAAATCCATTAGTTTGCTTCCGTAACGCCCGTGAACTCTCCTCTCCCACCATCTCTGCCGCCCAACAAATCGACGTTCTCTTCAACTTGGCCCAAACCTTGCAATCTTACGCTGAAGAACTTGGAAGATGACGGGTCGACGGAGAAATTGTTGGGAAACGTTGAAGGAGGCGGATGCAGTGTTTTCGGCTGTGTATGAGGCTCAAGTGGTGGAGTATAAGGAGCAGGAACAGGCTGGGATGACGTTTGTAAGGAGGAGGGATGCACGGATCATGATCATGGTCACGAACATGAACCTGACTCTGAGCCTGCCGCTGAGGAAGATGCTGGTGTAGAGGATGAGGCTGATGCCGATGTTTATGTGGATGTGGAACCATTATCACCAGAGACCATTGTAGATACGTTGGGTTGCGAGGATGCGCGTCTTGTTGATGTTGAGGGAACATTCGGCGGATTCGGCGTATTTTGTTACTGCTGAATCCATGATTGACCTCGCTGAACAGGAATGGCTTCCAAAGTTGACGGAGAACAGCAAAGACAGTCTCGACAAGGCAAAAGATAGACTGGACAGATTGGCTGTGCTTCCGGACCTTGGTATCGCTGCTGCTGCTCTTTTAAGGGAACGTGCGGAAGTGTCTTTGCAGAACGATGGTGCTTTATCGGTACCATCAGCGGGAGGGTCAAGCAGCAGCAGCAGTAGCACAAATGCGATGTCTTGGAAAGAGCAATGGGAGATGAGCATTAGTCTGCTTCAACGTATCTTGAATCATCACCCGAAATGCACCGAAGCTGCATGTGATCGTGGAGACGCTCTGGTAGAACTTGCTGACGCCCATCTTACATTGGCGTTTGGCTCTGCGACGACCGGTTCAAGGCTAGACCTTTTTGGAAGGCTCAATGCTGCAATGAAAGGTGCCTCTCCGGATACCTCACTGGACTTGCTTGAAAATCTAAGCGCAGACGACAAGAACCTCATCACGCAGCTTAGATTAATCTATAAGAATGCTTCAGCTGCCTACCTTCAAGCATCCCGAATCGATAATTCACGAGGAAACATTCTGAATCGCCTCGCCGAGATTGAGCTTTTCCGTGCCTTCCTTTTCCCCGTCATTGACTCCGCCACTCTATCCTCCTCTGATCAACGTAAAACCCTTATATCCAATGCCGAAACGTACTATAGAATGGCTCTCAAAAACTGTGGGTTTAAAACCATTCCGACCGCTTACAAGCAATCCGATGATGACGAAACTGTCCGACTGGCTTTCCTAGGCCTCTCACGTGTGCTCTCTCATTCCCTTGATCCCGAAGCTGGGAAGGCAGATCAGACCCTTAGAGCTGTCCGCGAGACCCTTATGGCGTGGAGGAAATGGGGTGGTGAGCCTGATGATCTTGTTGATGCGCCTTTAGAATTCTCGACGCTGGTTTCTGGGACTGCATGGTTCAAGGACTTGACGTTTGCATCTTGAAAGTTGACATTTGAAAACAATTAAAAAAAAACTGCATGGTTGAAGACACTTTATATAATAAGCTCAGGTCGACTATCCACAGCTCTGAGGAGATTGATGTAGCGAATGAGTTGAAGGAAAGAGTCGCCCCGCTGCTTACTTCGACGATTGGGTTGAAGCATGGGCAGGAAAGCATGGGTGCAGCCCTTTTGGCGCTTCTTTCAATACCGGAAGGACAGCTCCGGAAGCAATGTGCTCTTTTCCTTAACAAAATAAACAGTAAGCGTTCATAATGATTATGAGAATCCAAAGCCGTTGGCTGTATTCTGCTCTGCATTGATTCGGATCTATCTGCTTTAACTATAATTCGGCCCTAACGCCGTAAAACTTCATCCTCATGTCCTTCAAGGCCCAATCTCTACTCATCTGAGATCCATCGACCTATTCCTCCTACGCTCCGCTGACGACTCTTTCCATCTTCTATACCCCTCGCTCAAAGACAAAGTGAGTCCATGATATTTCACCACATATCGGTTAACGTAATTTATATAGATTCTCTTAAAAGACCAAACCCAAAAACCTCAATCCTTATGTCTAATATGGTGGCTGCTTCATTCCAATTCAATGCAAAGGCTTGGTTCAAAGTGATATACGGAGACCTCCAATATGGTGAAAGAGGGATAAACTCGCTGCCGTGACAGTTTCTGACAGAGTATTATAAAGCAAAAGCTCCGGGTTTCTACATTTCTTCTGCGTGTGGGTATTTCACATGCTGTTTGACTTGTAATCACTCATCCTTTTTGAATTAGCCGAAGCGTCCACTGAAGAAGCGAAGAATCTTAGAGCTACACATTTACGACGATTGTACCTCTTCTTATTTCTGTTGTGTTGAAGGATGCGCCGTTGGATAAAGGGACGCATCGGCCTTATGAGACGAAGCTTACGACAGAGGCGGCTGCTTTGGCGATGGATTTGATCACGGGCGAATTTACAAAATCGACGAGAACATGTGGGAAAAGAGGAAGCTGACATTGAGACGTTGAGTGATGAGCAAGTGGATTCAAAGGCACAAACTGTGAAGTTTGCGTTGGATGTGATTAGTTCGTTAATAAAGGTAAATTTACTTTTTATTCTTATTAGATGCTGCTCCTTTTCTTAATTTCGTATATATTATTTATTCATTAATTAATTAATTAATCTAATTCCTGTATAAAGTTTCGAAGCAATGGTTCTCTCGAAGAAATTGCAATGAAGGCATGCGTAGAAGTATTAGATTCATTCCCTGTGACGCGGAAAGAGCTCGAAGAAGGGAATTCTTCGCTCTATGGACACTTATCTGCGAGTTTACCCATCCAAAGTCGAAACGTTCTTCCACAGTGAAAGTAGCCAAACGATTAGCGACGTCCCTAGAAAAACAACCAGTATGTCATTCGATTTCCCGTTTCCAGCTGCTGCATATGAAAAAGTACTAATTTTAGTAAAAAGGTTGGTTTCTTCGATTCCCTTCAGACTATGATAATTGCTGCCTTTGCGGTTCCGGAAAAGT
Organism: Chytridium lagenaria; assembly: GCA_025449115.1. NCBI lineage: Eukaryota > Fungi > Chytridiomycota > Chytridiomycetes > Chytridiales > Chytridiaceae > Chytridium > Chytridium lagenaria. Next base: position 94,349 of record JAHLKC010000087.1, read on the forward strand.
CAAAAGAGGAGGTTAAAGAGCATATCTTGACTGGAGAAGTGACTCAAAAGCTTAATGAATCTGATTCTGCCACAGTAAGCGTTCCCATCCAAAGTATTTGTCTAATTCACGAACCCTTTAGACTCTCTCCCAAAAACGCACCCGGGCGAGACCTCGCTTTCGCCCTCCTTCGCTACCTCGTTTCTATCATAGGCCTTGAATCCATCGAGAGCTTTCTTGAACCCTTGCTCCAGTTTCTGGATGAAGGAGAGATGCAGAAAGATGATCCTGTCACTGATGCAATTGCGACCCTTGTTGCCGAGTACGCCGTTCTACACCCTACCTACGTGCTTCCATCTATCTTTGGAAAGATGGATTCGGACTCTGAGGTGGTGAGGCAGAATGCGGTAAATGTGCTGTCTCAGGTGTTTAAAGTCAGCAAAGATATTTTGGCCAACGATACCGCGCCGCAGTTTCAAAAATTGAGGTAAATTAGGCGAGGCTGATTTGTTTTTGTATATAATTCATAACCCTTTATTTTATATAGCGAGACTCTTACCACTTGCCTTATGAAGAGACTGCACGATGATAATATTTATATCCGGAATCAAACGTCGGCGATTTTCGCGTTTACTAGTATTGAATTTACTTTTAATTTTTCATTAATGTTCAAACAGACCCAAATCAAATTGTTCCAAAATTATGCCGTCAATTAACACATCGAGATGCGCGTGTTAGGTCTACAGCGGAAAAGAGTTTGGTGGAGGTATTGCTTTCTCCAAAGTATCATTCGGAAGCCAGTGTGGTGTTGTTAGATTGTATAAGGTTTGCTTGGTTCATTTTCCGTCATCGTCCGCTATTGCTTTCTGCTGTCGGCTTATTGAATATTTTGAAGGAATCTATCGACTGGAACTGCCCAATATGAATCTTCGCCCAAACCGGTCCCAAAATCTCCGGCTGACATTTTATCTGGGAAGCCTGCACAATCGCATAAAGATGATATGAAAGCTTCCAATGAAGCCAACATTGAGCGTATTCTTCGTGTAGCGAAGAAGTGGGCTGAAGCCGTCGATACAAGGCTGTGGGCTGATATCGTTCCAACTCTTTTATCTAAAATGTACGCCGCGCCGAATGATAGTGCTATCGTTCGATTTGTCAACGTGGTGGCGCCGTCTTGGGGTCCGAAGGAGGTGGCGATAGTGGCGTCTTGGAGTCTGGATGTAATGAGACGGCAGCCGAAACCTGAGAATGAGAGCTTGAATGCGGAGGATGTTCAAAATATACTGTTTTCTCGGCTTTGCCCTTTATTGGCTTTAAAGGTATTTATTTTCAAAAGCGTTAATAGTTTATTGTTATCAGGGTTAGATTTTTTAACTTTGTGTAGATGGTCCCTTTATCAAGTCTGGCGCAATTTTATGAAGGACATAATTCTGAAGGATTGGTACCTATGGAGCTGCTGGCGGCTCTGTGCGAAAGGTATTTTGATCATGCTTCATTATTCAATTTGTGAGGACTACCTTGGATTAGGGTTGAATCACCGACAGAGTTTAATCCTGTCATGAAGGTAGCGGCAGAGTTATTGGGTCGGTTTCCTCCCGACGTGATTTGCCCACTTATTGAGAAAAAATCTATCGATATGTTGAAGAAGCAGAGGGCCGATTACCTGCATTGCTACTTATTCTCTTGCTGTAGTTTAGTGGGCAAGTCAAGGGACAAACTCGGCTCCGATTGTTCTACTTTCAGTTCAGTTTGTTCTTGGTATTATGATTGCGGAGGACACTTTACCTTCGTCAGGTAGTGATTTCGTTGGGCTTTTCTCTGTGTATCTAACTGTGTTATGTAATTAGACATTATTCAAAGAGGCTGCATTGAACTCATTTCTCTCTGTCTTCGTGCTAATCTCGGGTCTCTCGAAATTCCCCGCAAACCCCTCATAGTCGAAGTTACGTCTACCTCGCCGGACCTACGTGAATATACAGAAATGTTAACCATTCTGCAAGATATCCTCCACTGCGTTAATCCATTTTGGTTATCTTCTGAAAATAGCCACAGCATTTTAAACATGGTTCGGAAATACGGGTTTACCGCGGATGACCTCCACGAGAGAGCTTATCGCATATCTGTGTTCATATCAAATGTCATCACCACAACGGTCAAATTTTTACAAGCAAGGAAGGAATCCAACGATCACGAGATGGTTAAAATGGAGAGTTTGGCTTTGGTTAAGCTTCTAGAGTTTTCAGCGGCCCCTTTGATCAATGGATTTGCGGCGGCGTTAAACAAAGGAGATGGCGCAGGGATTATGATCGTTGCTGCTGCTTGCTGTCAGGTGAATTAGCATTGTGCTTGTTGTATACTTCTTTTTACTTTTCCCTTTTTTCGAGCAACTTTGTTTATTTACTACTGTGTTTTCGGCAGAGTCTCTTCCACTTGGTTTTTGCGCTCAAAGAAGAATCCATCTCTCACGTTGGCGATATGCTAAACGTCGCTTTAAAAGGCTTAGCCGCTTCAGAACCTAAGGTGTGCAGCATTCCTAATTTCTTTATTTGTTTCCTATTATCTCTGCTAAAAATGCAACACTAGGTTCGTTTGACAAGTGTCAAGCTGATTGGAGCGTGCTACGCATTACCACACGACAGACTTTCGGCTGCCGTCGACCCCCTACTTTTTGTCCAAGTCAAGCGAGCCTTGAATGCTTCTGCGAGCATGGAATCGGATTCAGAGGTTCGACAAGTTGCGTATAAACTAAACACTGCTTTTGCATCGTAAAAGAACTTTGTGGATGCGGGGTTTAATCATTTTTTAAAACTGTATTATCTTGACATGGTTGGTAATTACGAAGACAAAGAGACGTATTGAGACATTATTGCTTGTATTTTAATTGACCTTTTCCATATCGAGAACATGTTGAATCCTTTTAATAACGGTATTCTTTCCCAAAATTGAAATCATGTCTGGCAATTTAGGGCCAGTCTATAAAGTATCAGCATACAAACCTTACTGTTAACATCATACCTTAACGCCAGCAACAGCATATCTCAGAACAACGCTTCTCGGTTTTGATGACGGCCCAACGAGAAAGTCGCTCTTCAGCACATTCGGAATTTCTGTTCGCCACGCTGCTTCGTCAATTTTGCTAAGCATCTCAAGTGCGGTTTCAAGAGTCATTTCTTTAAGAGTAAGGTAAAAAGAAAATGTGGCCAGGCTTACGGATATCGGAAGAATTTAGAGAAGCCCTCCATACTTTTGCTTCCGTAGAAGAGTAATCAGGGGATGCTAGGAAAGGAGATGACAGGGAGACGAGTTCGGGGAATGTCCGTGCGCGATCCTAAAAAGATGCCCGTAATGCGTGTCAAACGAGTTTTCGTAAACTGCAACGCCAGCAAAAGAAAAGGGACGAGCTCTTGCAATACCTTTATGGAATGCACCATTTGTAAAATGTAAGGTTCATCAGAAAGCTTATCTGATGTGCTGAATTTGCAAAAAAATGATTAAATCAGTACCGAAAAAGCGACAAATTAAAGCACACAATCAGGTCAATGACTTACGGATGCTTTGACTTCACTAGACTTTGATACTTTTTGGTAAACGAGGCATAATCCCGGTCAATCCATTCATTTAAGCCAAGCTTATTTAAATGCAGAAGCCTGTCGTAAGATACCACTGCTGGAGCCTTTTGAAGCCTTTCTACATCAAACTACACAAAATTTTAGCCTAATACTTCAAACACTCAAACCTCTTCAACAAGCTCGTCCAGGGTGAATAAAGACTTCGAAGCCGAAGCAGGTAACGCCAACCCCATAGAGGCAGCAAATGTCAAAACGGCAGACGGCAAAAATTCTTGATCCTGCGTTAACAACATAACATTAAGTAATGTAATTTGTGACTCCGAAACACCTTGAAATAATCTAGACTCAGGTCACTCTGCCGTTTCGATAGTTTAGTTCCATCCTTGTTGAACAGGAGGGGAAGATGGAAAAACTGAGGGTGATTCCAGCCAAACATTGAGTAAAGCAAAACATGCTTGGAGTGGAAGGGAGCCATTCCTTCAATATTTTCAGGGCCTTAAATCCATTTTCGCGACTCAATTACCTCTCCTCGCAAAACATGAGAAACACCCATCGCATTGTCATCTACAACATTCGCCAGATGATACGTTGCGTGCCCATCCGTCTTAAACAGAATCCCGTCATCCAATGTTCTATTTGAAAACGTTGCTTTTCCATGGACTCCATCAGTAATCGTTGTTTTTCCTTCCGGTATCTATGGAAAGAGTTAAGAACCAAATTCCTTTTCGCGCTGTACTCACCTTCATTCTTATAGAATAGGGTTTTCCCTCCGCAATATTTCCCCGTATTTCACTAGTGCTAAGATATCTGCATCGTCTATCATAGCCTCCTCCAGGCTTCCCTGCTTCAGCCGAATCTTCTCTTAAGTTTGATAATCGCTCCTTTGTGCAAAAGCATCTATACCCATGTCCAGACTATTTTATTAGTAAAAAATCGTCTGGCTTATAGGCTTCTTACCTCAAGAAGCTTTTCAGCATGATTTCTGTACATGTTTGCCCGTTTTGACTAAGCGTGTTCATATTACTTTGTAGAGGCGTAGCAATAATACCTGTATATATGGTTTATGCGGCCCTCCGATATCAGGTCCTGGAAATCAGGATTAATCCGAAATTACATTTTACGATCATTCACAAACCTTCATCGTATTTCAATCCCACCCAGTTTAACGCATCCATGATCTTTGCCGTCGCAATCGGAAAACTGTTCTTGTCTTTCATATTTGACAAGGTCAGAAGGTCAGCAACAAAAGCCTCAAATCTAACCTGATCCGTATCCTCGATCCGGAGAATGAACTTTCCCCCTGCTTCCGCGCAAACAGGTAGTTGAATAAGGCTGTTCTCAGCCCTCCAAGATGGAGATAACCCGTCGGGCTAGGGGCAACCTCACCACGACGCCCATCAAACAGAGCGAAAAAAGTCAGCAGTGACAAGCTAAATGTTTCGCATTGGAGTGGACGTTGTCCATCTCCCGCGAATTCATGCAGTTCTTCAGCGGAAGTCTCCGCTCAAGTTCGCCCAGAAGATACTCTGCCCTGAAGAGATAACAAGCTTCAAAAGAGTTTGATGGTTGGAAGCTGGATGTCCCTTTAAATGGCTATGGGGCATTGAGTCTGGCACAGGTGTCAACAGAACAGCAACAGATCACTCGATACCTTGGAGGTCGCTGGCTATCAAAGAGGCTTTATACAAGGCCGTTTTCCCCACGGAAAAGTTGACTTGGAAACAAGTTATCGTTTCGTCGACGGGTGGAAAGCCAATCATCGAGATTAAGGGGTTGGACCTGGGTGATATCGATGCCTCTCTGTCGCACGATGGAGACTACGCGATGGCGGCAGTAATATTCCAAGAGTCTAAATTCCTTAGTTGAAAGATACAGGTAGAGATATATTCATTTTAATGGGCTGAATGTTACGGTAGAGCTTCTGAGATGGACAGACATCGTCTTTGCCACTGCTAAAGAGACAAGCCCTCAGTAGAGCTGATTATAATTACAGTACATAGTTCGCTATAGAGGCACTCTCTAAAATAATAGATTTGCGTTTGAGCAAGATAATATATTATCACAACAAGGAATGAATAAGAAGGAATAATAAACCGTGAAATAGCCAATGCCTCATCGTTAATAAGGCGAAAAGTACCCGCGGCGTGCTCTATCATGTGCAAAAGTTTAGACTCTGGGCGTCAAGACACGACTAAATTAAAGAAAAGAAAAAAAATAATAATTACCTGTAAGGCGGCCTTCCTCTTCCATAACCTCCGCGATCAAACCCACCACCCCTTTGGAACCCTCCACGGTAAGGGGCGACCTCCACCACGTCCACGATATCCACCACCACCACCACCCCTCATAAAAGTAGGCACGTTGGTACGCTTAGCTGTGACCTTAATCAGCCTTCCTTTAAAGAGAGAATCATTGAGTGCAAGTGCATTGCTAACAAGCGACGGATCGGCGAACTCGACATAAGCAAAGCCCTTTGGATGCCCGGTCCATTTGTCGCAAAGGATGGTTACGCGGTTGATAGTGCCGCAGGACTGGAAATGGGCTTGAATTTCTTCGGGCGTGCTGGTGTAGTCCACGTTTCCAACATAGACTGATCTTGAATCGACCTCAGCCTTTTGCTGTATGGCTTTTAAACAAGATAGATAGGTTAATTGTTGGAAAGAAACTAAGATGCATACATTGATCAGGCGATGCTGCCGCGTTCATTTCCTTCTCAACTTGTTCTTGCATTTCCCGAAGCTTGGCAGCTTCCTCCTCCATCTGCTGTACGCGCGCCTTCATAGCAAGCAACTCCTAAAAAACATGAGAAACCGTTCGAACTCAGCGTCTGGACGAACCTGGTCCACATCCTCCTCCACTCCTTCCCTAAACTGATCCTCCTCCTCTTGCAAAAGAACGTTCTCGTCGTCAGCCATGTTATAAGTATTCTGAATCAAGCATGAGTTAGTCTCAACATAATACCAAGAATTCCCACGCTGGCGAGCAACAGAACTGATAAAGGTAAAGTAATAAAACGATGGGGGTATAAGCATGGGAACTGGCTGTTCCGAGCATACTTTGGCAAACGAACAACAGTACAAAAAAGACTGCAGTCGATAAAAAGACTTGACAGAGCAGTGTAAAAGCAGTGCAAGCAACGATGTGGATAAATATCCACACCTTCAACATCGAGCGTCCGGATGGTCCCTTCAGGCGGCAAAGACGGATGGAGACATCCGCTACTTTTCACTCAGCACCAGAGCAACATCCATCCATGGCCATCTTGAAGCCGGAAAAGAACAGAAGAAGAGGATGGATCCAAAGGGGGTAGATGGAGAAAAAAGCAGCGTTAGAGAATTCAGTACGTACTCGTCCTTTTCTTCTTTTTTTATCTTTTTTAAGTCTCTTTTTTTAGGGAGTCTCTCTCTTTTCTTTTGATTATCTGTTTTTTCGTATGTTCTTTCGCCTTCTTTTTACGTTCTTTTTAGTTTTCCTTCTTTGAGAGAGACTCATATATCCACACGCACTCACCTCACCACAGCGTTTTCTAAAAGTTGATTTTTTTTCTTTTAGAAACTTCACAACTTCAAGCGTTGCACAACCGGCGAAGCTGACCATGACACAGATAATAGACATAAATGAATAATATGGCTCAGGCGGCGCCTGCGTTTATGGGGTGTGCCACTGAGGAAATGGACGATGGTGTGTACGTAGAAGGGTTCCCCGATAATACCAGATTCAGTTGGGAGTTATGGGATTAAATGTTACGTGATGGCGAACTAAGAAAGATCATTCCTTTGATAGATATACTGCCCTCATGCTTTGCCAATCTTTCTAAAAGACATCAAATCTTTACCTCGCTCTCTGTGATGAGCGAAGATATAAAAAATTTTATCGCGCGTATGTTCATGATATTACATCCAGTCCACCATCAAAACAACCACATAAGGTACAATTATAATCCCGCAAGTTTCTAAAAACACCATGGCTCCCTCTTTAATCCCCTTCCAAAACGGCGCGTGTGTCTCCTCCTTATCTTCAAATGCCACATCCTCCTCGCTGTTATTATCTTTCCGCAATACGTATAAAGGAATTTGCGTGTATGCGCTCCCTTTGCCGTTAGAGTTCCGGATTCTTGCGACAAAAAACGAAAGGACAAGCGTTATGAAAGCTAGAACAATGTACCAGATGTAGAAACGGATTTGTGGTGGTAACGCACATTTTGCAATGTGTAATGATTTGTCGAGACCAAACGGAGGGTTAGGAGAAAGAGAAAGGACTGCAAATCCAGGGAAGTGGTTTCCTTGAAGCCATGAGAAAGTTTTGATGGAATGCTATCGAAAAAGGGTTGGTACTTAAAGATCTTGCAGATATATTACCTCCTCCGCATTGTAATCAGCAGATTCGTGACGGTAAACACCTATGTAACGAAAGACAGGCTCAAAATTTAGCTTAACTGCAGATAAGAAAAAGAAGAAAATAAACATACAATCATCATGATCATCTCCGGAAAGAACTAGGCTGGGCTTCAATTTGGTCAAAATCTCATCCGTCAATGGCTCAATAACAAGATCTGCACAAATATAAGCATAAGGCACATGTTTACTCCTACTTTGATACTGTCGACCTGCACCCTGTCTTATTGGGGGCTTGTTTCTGAGTGGGCCGCAGTAAGGTCCCTTGGGGTCGGTAGAGAGGAACATGTGTTAGAAGAATGCGTGTTGAAGTTGGTAGTCCTAGACATTATTAGAAATGAACCAAAAAAAAAAAAAAATGAGTACCTTGTTTGGTGATATCTGAAAGGAATGATTCAGCCTTGATATAAGGCTCAAAAGAATCATCCATCCCACTCAGACAACCGTGTCCAACGCGAAAAAGGTATGATTTGCTATTGTAAATTCATAGTTTGCAGGTCCAAACGTCCTCTCGTAGCGATCGTAAGCGTGTATGACGACTAATTACAATCAATACTTAAAATTTAAAATATCAAACCTCGTCGACCGAATCCCAATATCATGGTTCCCTGCAATACGATAATACTTTGCATCGGAGGGTGGGAATATCTTTCTGAATCGCTGAAGCTCTTTGTTAAAGCTAGAAGTTGTGAGGAATGCCTTTCAAACTTGAACACCTACACATCATCCCCCATTCACGACCACCATCCATGAGGTCACCAAGGAAAAGTACATATCGCGGTTTGAGCGTTCTTGTTATGATAGCAAAGTTTCTTCGCATGTAAATATCAGAATAGAATTGGGTGAGCTGAAGTAATAGGCCCTACAGAGAAGATGGTCAGGACAGTAACAACACAATGACGGTTCAAAAAGAGGCTTACAGGATTTTGATTGTAAGAGAAGGAATCTGTAAGTTGTGGATCTGCTAGGACGATAGCGTGTACGTCTTCCAAAAGCTTTCAAGCTGTCAGAAAGGTTGTAGACGAGATATTACTGTTTCGGCGATGGGCCACTTGCATGATGAGATATAGATACGTGGCAAAATGAGCTCAAAAGTTACAAGAGTGATAAGCCACAAGACAACCAAAGCTAAAGCAAAGTTAGCATCAATGGCCAACAAGACGACAAATGTTTGCAGACGAGTGATCATGCTGACACGACAAGAGCGAGGAGGCGGGACACACTTACGGTTCCACACTGAAAACCTCACGATCGATTTAAAGGCCGACTTTGCAAGCTGCACAATAACTCCCTTGGCATTCCCACATTCTCTTCCTGTGATCATTCTGCTTCTCAACGCATCCTCTTCGAATGCAGCAGATGCGGTGTCCTCGACAAGGAATGCTGCAGAATTCCTTCTTCGCACCATCCTGTGCAACTCTAAAACGCCTTCAAATATGTTGTCTAGAGCAGACATCTGGCCATGCCTTTCGGCCCTGTTGTTCGTCTCTGCGGATACGGCGTTCTTGTCACCTGTCTTTGGAGATAACGTGTGGAGACATCGAGTGCTACTGTTGAGCTTTGTGCTTGGGGGGTGTGTGGGGTATGCGCGGAAGGAGTCGAAACCAAACGCGAGACTTGTTGGTGTTCTCACCGTCATTGCGCCTGCTTTGAGTGTTGGGTTGATGACAGTGTATGGGGTTTCCACAAAGCAATACCCTACAGCTTAGCAGATCTAATGGTATCGGGTCTGGCATACGCCCCGGCATTGTTCTTTTCGTGTAGGGGTGGAATCTCATTACCTGTGTTTGCAGCGGTGTATGGAGCTGCGACCTTTGTAAAGTCGGAGACGTTCTTGTTTGGAGCAATGAGAGACTACTGGGCAACGTTTGCGACGCCACCTGAGATCATGATGTTTCTGGGTGCCCTCTGGTTGTTTGTGGGGTTTTCGGAAGGGGTTAAGAGCACCAGAGTTTTGCAGAAGGGCGCTACAAAAGCTGGACAGAAGACGAAGGTGGCCCCGCAGCCAGTAGCTGTTAACGATCGCGATGTTATTTTGACGTTGTTTGCTGCACTTATGATAGGGCTTACCCTTACGGGCATCCCGCAGTGTTCAAGGAGCCTCCCAAAGGTTTGCATATTATTTTTTTTCTCTCACATCCCATATTTACGTGGTCTTGTAATTGAGCTATGGATAGTAATAGGACAAACTTTCTACTTTAACTCTTCCCCATCTCATATTTTCCTATGTTGATCTTAGCTTCTTAACTCACTTTTTCAAATTCCCTATCAGGTCGATATGCCAAGCTTTCTCGCTAGGACGTACTCCAAAAGCGGTTACATCTCCGTCGTCGAACAGCAAGTCGACTCTGGCCTAGTTCGGGTCCTGCGTAGTGACCATTCCATTATTGGAGGCATCTTTGTGGACAAAAAGTACCACGGAAACTGCATTTACGGGTCATTCTACTTTCTGTCTTTTGTCACCGATATCGAACGTCCAAAGGTCATTCAACGTCGCGCCCTGAATATGTAGGCATCCACCACAAAATGTTTTTTTAAAGTTATTTAAGTGGTTTGGGAATTGGCGTTGCATCAGCCGAGCTTGTGAAGAGGAACGTAACAGTGGATGTGGTTGAACTTGACCCTGCCGTTGTGAAGTACGCGCGGTCCCATTTTAACTTGAAGGATGTGGCTGCTTACCATATTCGTGATGGACGCGTACACCTTGAACGAGAAGCGGCAGAGAAGTATGACTATGTGCTTCACGATGTGTTCTCCAATGGATTTGTACATGTTCCGTTGTTCTCAGTTGAGGCCATGCAATTGATCAAAAGAGTTCTAAAGCCGGATGGGATTTTGGCGTTGGTTGGTTTTCCTTTTTACCGTTTGTTGCATTTCTTTCTTTCTTTCTTTCGTTCGTTAACGAGCTTTTCAATGGGCGTAGAATTATGTGGGGAGGCCGAACGATGTTGGGACATTATCGGTTTTCAAAACAATATCAGAAGTTTTTCCTAACGTCAGGGTCTACATTGAGAACTCTGCAAGCGACCCAGACATAATCAGGAATATAGTAAGTCCTCATCTACTGATGAAACGACAAGTTTGATTAAGCCTTTTGTCTAATGATTTTTTGTGAAGGTGTATTTCGCTTCTGTTGGACCTCTAACCTTCAAGAAAATAAAACGTAACGGACTTGTCGTCCGCGACATGATGGCAAAGGAGTTTCCAAATCTTGAAGTCACGTTGGATCCTACCTCATCGCAAGAGCCGCCCGTTGTAATCAGGGATTCCTCTAATGTGCTTTCGAAATCTCAAAAGGGGTCACAAGATAAGCACTGGGAATTGATGATTGAATTATTTGGATACAATTTTTGGTTAACCTTTTAATAAAGACTTCATTTTTAATTTTGCGAATAGTGAATGCGATGTTAAGGATGATAGGGAAAAACGGAGTGATGATTTGTGGAAACGGGGTGATGGATTTATATGCGGGCGACGGAGGGACCACCGTTGTCCGCGTTGCTGGACTTTAGAAAACTTAGCCTCCTCCGAATTTCTTCCACTATGTTTTGTTTGTCTACAGCAACGCCACCAAGCATCGCTGAGTTCTCTTGTGCGCGACGGAGAAGGTAAGGGATCGTCACGTCAACAGGTCCATAAGGAATATACTAATTGACAACGAAAAAAAAAAGTTAGTCAATATTGTAATGAGATAAAATCAAAAAACACTGTAGTTCACCTTATAGCACTTCAAGCCGTTCGCCGCCAATGCGAAAGACGTACTATCCTGCATCCCATTAACTGTGCAAACGCAACTTCGCCTCCATCCCCCTTTATCCCGTTCTTCCTCATCGCCGCAACAGTTTTCAACACACTCGTCATGTTATGCGAAGCCACAACAAACGATACGGGCCGAGACGGGATGGTTGCATCATTTTGGGCAATACGAATATGATCAATAAGAAGCTCTACGGAGGAATCATAAGCTTTGTGTGTAGCTTCGAGGGTAGGGTTGATGGGATCAGGGTACGCAAATTCTTCTGCACGCTCGCGTTCGCTGTACATGTAGGCACCTTTTGATATGATAATGAGAGGTTTGATTATGATGAAATCGACCTAGGAAAATAGGGACACGTACCTCGAACAATCTTTGCACCAAACGTGTACTTTCCACGCGCAGCACGTTCCAAATCCTCCTTTAGCCTAGCCCCGCCCTCCTTCAAGTACATCTGGTACGTGTTGAACACAAGGGCTCTTCCCTTCACAGACTCCAAAACAGGGTTAAACTTCTTGCACATTGCAATTGCAACATCGTCGATAGCCGGTTGGAAATAGGTCTGCTCCGCGTCAATCATAACGCGGACTTTCTTGGAAGCCGCGTGCTCAAGCAACGTGTTGAGCTCCGCGATTGTAAGGTCGGCGGTGTCAAAGTCTTCTTGAGTGGCTTGGGCAAATTCAGGGGCGGTTACGGGGGATGGGGTTTTGATGAGAAGCGATCGTGTATCCTTGTTTGTGATAGAGAAGGCGTCGATGAGAAAAGTCCATGCAATCTTTCCAGTTGAGTCGACGCTTGCATTGGCAATGGAGTTGATGAGCTGGGTTGTCATTGCAGGATAAATTTCACACATCTTCACGAAGTCTTCCCTAGAGATCTTCCCATCTCCATCAGTGTCCAACTTCTTGAATTCTCTTTGGAGCTCGAGCAAGCAGTTTGACCATCGCAGCAAAACTGCGGGTGGGACAAACGCCGTGACTTTGACGGCGATAAAGCTGCCATCCTGTTCCGCAGCAATATTAATGCTCTCTGTCATCAAGGCTGCAACCTTTGCGGCAGCATCTTTAGCGATAGATCCAGAGGCTGTAGCGGCATCGAGATCGGCTTCCATTGCGAGATCCAGAATACTTCCGATACCGCGTTTCTTAAAGGCAGCCATAGTAGGCAGGACTTCAGTAATATTCTCGCCGCCTAAAACAGCATGAGAAAATACAATTGTGAGGATGCTTTACCGCAAAAATGCTTGAAAAAGGTCTTTTTCACTGCAAAGTCCATAATAGCTTTGACTCTAAGTTTCGCAGCGACTTTAAGAAGCCAAGGTGTCCAATCGACTAGCGGTGTGAAATTGCAGAGACGAAAGACAGCGTACGCATTGAGGAGGTCGATAAAGGATTTATCTTTGTAGGGTCTGACAACGTTCGAAGACCATGATGGAGGTGGTGTACCCGTAACGGCTGGTGAAGATGAGGAAGGAGTGGAGTGAAGTAGGCGCATGGAGGTGACGAGAAGAATTGGATGATGGCCCATGACGAATGCCCCTTGATTGAGAGGTGCTCGGACAAGCATCAACATGTTTGCAAGCCTCATGGTGAGTGATGCAGAAGTACGATCGCGAGCGATACGAAGTGACGGGTTAAGTAGTTCAGAAGACCGAGACTAGAGAAAGGCAAAACTAGCCAAATCGAATGTGTATCGGAATTGTTGGCCCTTTATAAATAGTTGTAGGGTGTATGTGATGAGTCCCGAGCACAGCCGGAAGCCAAAAGAAGCCTCTGCCAAAAAAAAATCGATGCATTTGATTGGAAGACAAGAGCCAACCCAACACATCCCAGATATGAAATGGACTGCATGAGCTAACTCAGGGTTAAACTAACGTAAACAAATATATATTTGAATGAGAAAAAGAGGACATAACACATGCAATGCTCGATGCTCCTAGTTGTAGAAGGATCGGGGGGCGAAGGTCCAAAGAGGAGAATGCGAATATCGGGAAGCATCTGGATGAGAATGAACAAAAACATCAGTTCAGCCGTCAAATGGGACCAAGATGATCAAGATAACCCAGAATGTTGTTGAGAAAAAGAAAGGATATATTACCGTGTCTCCGAGAATCTCGAGACGAGAGACAAGCGTGTTGGAAACCCTTATTCTCCCATCCGTGCTCGACACCACAACCCCACCTCCACTCGATTCGGGCAGGAAGTTGGTGCTGCTGATCTCGACCTTAATCTGAGTTCCGAGAGCCTTGGCGTACACGGCCTTCGCCTCCTCTGAGGCAGCCTGAACAATCGCCACATCCTGCTTCCTGCATTGCACGAGGATGCCAGGCTCCATAAGCTGGTAGAACGCCTGCAACAACAGATCCTTTAACAACGACTGGTACTTTGCAGCATCGGAGGATATCGACACAAGCTTTGATCGTGTCTCCTCAAAGAGTTCATCGAGAATCTGCTGGCGAGCCTGGAGGACACGAAGACGGTTCTTGTTGACGTGGTTCGAATGAGCGCTGCGTACAAAGAAGCCAGTATGTTCGTTGAGTATCCAGCCGTCTTCGTTGGATTCAAAATATAATAATGGAGTGATATGGAGTGATAAGGAAAAATGAAGGGGAAAAGAGGTCATACATTTTGCGCGAGACTTCAGCTTGCTTGATCTTCTTCTGGTAAAAGGCCTCGATAGCAATTGTCTCTTGCCTAACCAGCTTGGCCTTTTCGATGTTGAACTCTTCGTCGGCCTAGTCCAAATTTAAATAAAAGGAATACGTAAGACTCATTCTCCGCGTTGATGCTTTGCCTAACCCCAAAGGGTGGAGGCAAGATTAATAACTCACTTTGACCTTTATTTCTCTCGCCTTCTCCAAAGCTTCCTGCTTGATGAACGAGACCTAGATTTGACAATACCGTTAGGATCAGGGTCAAACGCGATGGGATTTGAGTGGCTGCTCCTCTGAGCATGATAAAAAGAAAGCTCTTGCAAGGGGACTTGAGGCAGAATGGGAAGTGTGAAGTACCATCTTGTTCATCTCTGCGGCAACCTCATTGTCGTTAAGTCTTCCAGCCATGTTGACGATAGGAGGTTGTTTTAGGTTGTTGTTGGAGTCCTTCCTTTCTTGAGGTCACTCAAATTTTTTTAAAATTCTTCTTCACTTCCAGTTTTTCTGACTTGGAATTTTCAGAGTTGCCATGACGTCCTCTTTCATTAGGCGGACGCTGGCCACTGTCGCCTCATCAACGCCTACTCCTTCGAGCACATTCCGCGGGCCTAATTATGCTGCTCTTCAAAAGCGTCTCCATGAAATCAAACATCAGCAGCTTGTGAAGGGACCACTCACCCTTGCTGAGAAGATTGTTTATTCTCATCTTGCCCATACGACAACAAGATTGAGAGAGGGGCTTCCTACCTTAAAATCAATCCTGGTTTGTTAAAATTCTATTGTCTAATCGTCTGCTTTTATCTTTTATTCTCTTTTGACTTCACGTACTCCCTCTTCCACATCGCATTCGTACATCTCCTTCATTCATTTCATTCTGCATTGCAGCAGCTTTATGATACTTACTCCGTCGATGCCTGACTAAAACATTAGTATGTTTATAGACCGTGTCGCCATGCAGGATGCGTCTGCGCAGATGGCCCTCCTCCAGTTCATGCTCGCTGGAAAGAATACGACAGCTGGTAAGAAGGTTGAGCCAGTGTTATACAAGATCATCTTTTTTTGTGACAAACCGTTTATTTATTTATTTGTTTCGAATTTAATCAGTCCCCTCCAATATCCACTGCGACCATCTTATTCAAGCATTCAGTGGTGCTGACAACGATCTCAAGGACGCCCTCAACTCGAGTCGCGAGATCTTTGACTTTCTCGAGAGTGCTGCGCGGAGATATGGCATCTCGTTTTGGAGGCCAGGCAGCGGTATGTGTCGTAATTTTGTCTTTCCACGTTCTGATTGTTGAGAAACTCATGCTTCCCATTTCAGGTATCATTCATCAGATTGTTCTAGAAAACTATGCTGCTCCTGGTCTTCTCATGCTTGGAACTGACTCTCACACTCCTAACGCTGGTGGTCTCGGTGCTATCGCTATTGGTGTTGGTGGCGCAGATGCTGTCGACGGCATGGCCGGAATACCGTGGGAACTGAAGGTGATTGAATAAATTATCTATCAGCTTTTTCGATTTATTCTAAGGTATGTTCTGACTCTCTCCCTAAGGCCCCCAAAAT
Source organism: Chytridium lagenaria (assembly GCA_025449115.1). NCBI lineage: Eukaryota > Fungi > Chytridiomycota > Chytridiomycetes > Chytridiales > Chytridiaceae > Chytridium > Chytridium lagenaria. Next base: position 110,262 of record JAHLKC010000087.1, read on the forward strand.
TCTTGGTGTTCGTCTCAGTGGGAAGCTCAGCGGGTGGGCGTCTCCCAAGGATGTCATTTTGGCTCTTGCTGGAAAGCTCACTGTTCAGGTTGGTGAATTTTTAGGTTTTTTTTCCTAGCTTTGCACCTTTAACAATAAGTATGCAGGGAGGTACCAACCACATCATCGAGTACTTCGGACCTGGAACGAAGACTCTAAGCTGCACCGGCATGGCTACCATTTGTAACATGGGTGCCGAGGTTGGATCCACTACCTCTGTTTTCCCCTTTTCCGAGAGGATGGCCGAGTATCTAAAGGCTACAAACCGTGCCGATGTTGCTTTAGCTGCGGAGGCCGCTGCTAGTGCTGGGTTTTTAGAGGCTGATAGGGGTGCTGAGTACGATAAAGTCATTGAAATTGATTTGTCTTCCATTGAGCCCCATATCAACGGACCGTTCACCCCTGGTACAGATCATCTTGTGTTCCTTGAATGTTTTTTTATTATTTGTGTTTAATGACTTACGACATGTTGTGACATTTGAAAGATGCCGCCACTCCTATCTCAAAATTCAAGGAACTTGTCGAAAAGAACAAATGGAACGATTCTATCAGCGCCGGGCTTATTGGTTCCTGCACGAACTCATCATACGAGGATATGTACGTAATTCCTATCTAACTTATCCTTTATTAAAAGACTGACCATACCCTGCTAATTATTTCCATTTTACAGGACTCGCGCCGCTAGTATTGCTAAGGAAGCCAAATCCCGTGGTCTTCAAATTAAAAATAAGTTTCTGGTGACCCCTGGTTCCGAGCAGATTCGCGCCACTATTGAAAGAGATGGGCTTACCCAGGAATTTGAGAGCATTGGAGCGACTGTGTTGGCTAACGCTTGCGGACCTTGTGAGTATATAACTCGTGGCCGAGATATCTTTCTCAAATTAATGCTTGATTTCAGGCATTGGACAGTGGAAGCGCGACGACGATGTTTCAAAGGCGATAATGCAATTTTGACGAGTTTCAACCGCAACTTTAAAGCGAGGAACGATGGAAATGCAAAGACAATGAATTTTCTAGCTTCTCCAGAGGTTCGGGATTTCCCTTGCAGTTTGCTTTACTAGTTGTCTCCGGCTGGACCTAATTTTACGTGTTAAGATCGTCACTGCAATGTCTTTCGCCGGACGCCTTTCTTTTGACCCCACCCGAGACACTCTTACTGACGAAAAGGGAGCAACTTTTAAATTCACTCCTCCTGTTGGAGAAGCCCTCCCAAGCTCAGGTTTCGAACAAGGTTGGAACTTTTGCAACGTATACCCTTTATTTTTGCGTTAATCAAATGCTTTTCATAGGCCGAGGTGAAATGAGACCAGACGATTCACCCACTCCTGATGAGAATGTCAGCATCGTTGTAAGCCCGTCTTCGCAGAGATTACAGACTTTGGAGCCGTTCGCGCCTTGGGATGGAAAGGAGATTAAGGGATTGAGAATGCTTGTAAAAGCGTCTGGAAAGTGCACGACTGATCATATTAGGTAGGACCATTGTTTTGCTCTAAGTTTTATGATCGCTATAGTAACCGAATTTAAACTGTAACTTATAAATGCTATAGTGCTGCTGGAGCTTGGCTCAAGGTATATAGATTTATCATTGGTTATTCGTTCTACTAATATCCGATATCCTTATTGTGTTTTAGTACAAGGGTCATCTTGACAACATCGCCAACAACACTCTCATCGGAGCCGTCAACGCTTTCACCGGCAAAACAAACTCGGTGCTTAACGAAGTAACTGGAGAGGTGAATTAATTTTGTCCTTCTATCCTGATCTTTTTGTTTACTTTCTCCGGACACATTGCTGACTTTTAGCAGGAGGACACTATCCCTAATGTTGGGAGATACTACAAATCGCAAAACATTGACTGGATTGTTGTGGGTGATTTCAACTATGGTGAAGGATCAGCTCGTGAACATGCTGCTTTACAGCCGAGGTAATTAATTGGCCAACCTCATCTGGCGTTTTAGTCCTGTCTCACGAGTTTTTTAGATACCTCGGATGCCGCGCCGTCATCGTCAGGTCATTCGCCAGAATTCATGGTAATTTTCACTGGTTATATACCTACACACTATATCTAACCTATCCAATAGAAACCAACCTGAAGAAACAAGGTGTATTTCCGTTTACCTTCAAAAACCCCGCCGATTACGACAAGATCCCGCAAGGTTCCATTCTTTCAACAAAGGGGCTTGAAGGTATCGAACCAGGATCCCGGGTTGACCTTGTGGTGAAGACACCCAATGGGGAACAGTTTGATGTGGAGTTATTGCATACATTGAGTGATGACCAGATTGGATGGATTAGAGCCGGGAGCGCGCTCAACCTTATCGCGTCTGAGGCGTGACAGAGTTAAAGACAAATAATTAAACTTTTTATAGTAACGGCAGTTTACTATTACCTTACCTAATATTTTCTTCTAAGTTTTTTTTTTTTGTGGTCCTTCTCGCCCCCAATAAAAAGGCTAATAAAAAGCAGTTTATGCTACTAATAGTGAGATACCAAGAGTTTGTTGCACACTTTCTTTGACCTGCTGGCAATGCGCTTGGAAGTCGAGAGCTATGCACTTTCTCATCGATCGTTAGTGGATCCATGTTTACCTGTGCCAAACTTTTTGGCGCTGCCCTCTGGGAAAACTCTGGCTTTCAGCTATTTTTCAGCTTTTATATTACCCTCCAATAATAGATAAATCACGACCCGCACACCGCAGTTGAATTAGGACGCTTGTAAGCCCTCCTGCTGACAGAATTGACTATTTTTGAGGAGTATGGCTACTCTGGCAGTGCGCTGGTGGGATTGGGCTTCGTTTTATACCGTACGCGCAGAACGCAGATGGGATTAAGCGTGTATCTTCTTTCTCTGTCTGGTTTTCGACTGATGAGGAGGTCACCTTTCCAAACGCTAGACGAGCTTATTTTTTATTTTGCGAAACATATATACTGGCAATGCGGGACTCTAAGATGATGCGCATTCGTCTTAACATGGTGAATCATGGGGTGTTGACCTAAATATGTTGGGTTGAGACTGTGCATGTCTAGCTATAAACTTCTTTTTTAGCTTAGGGTACGGAAGGAATCTGCTGGACGTAATGACCATGTATATAGTCTAACCTCTTGACGATGGATTTTGAGACGCGACGGTGAGGAGTGCCTTCTTCTGGGCCAATCCTACCTGCCACGCCGTAGCAGGGTATAGCTGTAATGCCTTATTCTCCGGCATTAGATTTTGGCGAGGAGCAGGAGGTGTTGATATTACTATAGCAAAGCTCCTTTTCATTACGTGCCAAACAAACTGTGTTAACAGCTAGGCAGGGCTGGTGTTGAAGTCTTTTCCAGAGATTCGCGGGCCGCTCGACTGACTTGCTTCCCGTATAATTAAAGGTGTAAGAGTTGGTTCGGAATAATATATTTCGTACAATTGAAAGGGTTAGTTTTGCTGGCGCGTTACCTTCGCCCAGAGAAGTTCAATAACATTCTTTCGTTGCACATACATACATCCTCTACATATATACATGCAATTTATTAGACAATTCCTGTTTGAGAAAAAAAAGGTTTAAGGATTAGCGATGCTTCAGTCAAAGTCCTTCGTCCGGAAGACTAAGCGAGGCAACGTCGTTAAGATCGTCAAAGAGCATTGTAAGCTACTTATTGATGAATGCATTTATTTCTACGCAGATGCTGATTGCCATCTTTTACAGACCTTCGCGATGACATCTACTGCGGCGTTCCATCCTGCAAAAGCTGCCCTCCACACCAAACAACTCTCGACGCCATCCCCTCTATTTCCCAGTCCCACACCAACCCCACTTACGGCAAACGTCCTCATTTCGTTGTTCCTGATACAAATGTCCTCTTGCATCAAGTACTCTTTGAGCCACGGTCTTTCTCTAACATTGTAGATTGACTTGATCGAGCATTCTGTCTTTACAAATGTGATTATATTGCAGACAGTGTTGAACGAGATTCGGCATAGGTCGAGCTCAGTCTATAGTAGGGTTCGTACCCTTATAGGAGAGGCGTCGAGACGGTTTTTTGTGTTTTCGAACGAATTTCACAGGTAGGTTTTTCTTCGTGAAAGGGCTCGTCGACAAGCTCGAAGGAGAATCATGCACAGTCGCTTGTACGATTCCGGCGATTTAGGCTAGGAGAATATGCAATACCCGCTTTGTGGTAATTATACTGATGTTTATCTTGCAGAGACGTTTACATTGAAAGGGAAAAGGATGAATCTATAAATGACCGCAACGACAGAGGTACGCATTGTCATCGCCAACTAACTTAACAATATAAGCGATCCGTGTCGCATGCGCATGGTATAATACGCATTTGTCGGGAAGCCCTTCTGTTGTGATGTTGTCGGACGATGAGGCTAACAGAAAGTTTGCCAAAGGTGAAGGGATCACAGCTGCATCAGGTAAAGTAAAAAACAATATCACAACCTAATTTCTGAGTAGTTAGAGAGTATGTGGAGAGCTTGGCTGCCTTCCCGGAGCTTGAGGATATGGTTGTTTTGCCCGAGGATAATAATTGGGAGGAGGCTAAGAGTTTCGAGTACCCGGAGGTGAAAGAGTGATATTGTGGTGAAAAACTGACTTGATATTCTCAGCATCTGACTCTTTCTCAAATTACTGCGGGATTGAAGTCAGGGGCTTTTATTCAGGGCTCGCTTTCGATAGCCATGCATAATGTGTTTGAGGTGATTTATAATCAAAGTGTTATTTAAGAGGACTAAAATTATGTGTAGGGTAGTATATTTGCGAAGGTTGGGGATGGCGAGAAGCAAGTGCTGATACGGGGGAGGAATTTTTTGAACCGCGGTGTTCACGGCGACAGAGTTGCCGTTGAGATACTTCCTCAAAGCGAATGGAAATCGCTAAATCTCAACGTTGATATCAAAGAAGGTTAAAAATCATTATAATATTAGCTTACTAACAAATAAATTGAAGATGAGGAAGACGATGACGAAAAGAAGGTCGAAACAGACGACGCGATGGATATTAGTGTACCTGCTGATGAGGACTTGGATTTGCAACCCTGCGGAAAAATTGTTGGGATAATTAAAAGGAATTGGAGGAATGTATGTGGAACTCTTGAGGGAGGAAAGGATGGAGGGAGACGCGGTGGGAGTCAGAGTGCGTTTTTTTGGCCTTTGGATAAGAGGATACCGAAGATTAGAATCAGGACAAGGCAGATGGGTGCGTTGCAGAAGAAGAGGATTATGGTGGCATTAGATAATTGGCCTAAGAATTCAAGGTGCGATCATTGAATTTAAACCAAATGTTGCTGTGGTATTGATTGTAAAAAAAAAGGTATCCACTTGGTCACTTTGTTCGTTCTCTCGGAGAGGTCGGAGATAAGGACACGGAGACGGATGTTGTGCTTCTTGAACATGATGTACCTTTCACCCCATTCACAAAGCAAGTGCTGGGATGTTTGCCGCCTGAAGGAGATACTTGGATTGTGAAGCCTGAGCATCTTACTGGACGCGAGGACTTTAGGCACTTAAATGTCTGCAGTATTGATCCTCCTGGTGTGTAATTTGGATTCACATTTCTTTTATTTCTTGAGTATCCCCTAACAATCTTAAAGGATGTACAGATATTGATGACGCATTGCATGCCGTCAAGCTTCCGAATGGGAATTATCAAGTTGGAGTCCGTAAGTTTTTTTTGGAAATAACCACTCACTTCCCCACCCCCACCGTCACCCTCCGTCTGTTTTTGGACGATTCTTCGCAAACGTGCCTACTCTTTTGTAATATTATTCTTGTAGATATTGCGGATGTTAGTCACTTTGTGCAAGCCGGCAATCCCATGGACTTAGAAGCTTCACGCCGCGGAACAACCGTGTATCTCGTCGATAGGCGTATTGATATGCTTCCAGGATTGTTAGGAACAAGTAAGCATCCCAGATTTTTTTTTATACTTATATCGCGGTTTCTATAAGATTTGTGCTCTCTTCGGTCCAATGTAGATCGTTTATCCTTCTCGTGCATTTGGGTAAGAATCCGCCTGGTTTTTTTTTTAAACGTGATTAAAGGAAATGACGGAGGATGCGGAAGTAGTTGATGTGAAGTTCACCAAAAGTGTGATAAGGTCGAGGGCTTCCCTGACTTATGATGAGGCTCAGGCGAGGTTGGATGACATGTAAGTGTTTCCCTTTCTCATTCGTTTTTGTAACTAGGATTCTAATTGATTGTGGGAATAGAAAACTCACAGATCCTATTTCCATGGGAGTGAGGACTTTGAATACGATTGCAAAGAAGCTTAGAGCTAAGAGGATGCTGAATGGAGCGCTTGTACTGGCGTCTCCGGAGGTGCGGTTTAACTTAGATAATGACGCTCAAGACCCCGTTGATCTTGGTAGGTACCGTTCCATATAATTTCAAATTTGGTGAAAATTGTGTCTCAACTATGTTTATTTTACAGAGTTGAAGGAGTTGAAGGAGGCTAATGCACTTGTTGAGGAGTTTATGCTTTTGGCCAATATTTACGTGGGCAAGAAGATATACTCCATATTCCCGGATTCGTCAATGCTCAGGTATGCGACATATATTTGATGACGAATTTGGCTGATTTCTGTAGGCGACACCCTAAACCACCTCGAACCAACTTTGAGACGCTGATGAAAGCGGTGGAAAAGAAGGGAATAGAGATTGATCCATCTTCGAACAAGAGCCTTGCGGATTCTTTAGATAGGGCGACGGTAGCTTAATGTTTTACAATAGTAGTCTCATGGTTTAAGCTCCCAGGAGATCCGTATTTCAACAAACTTTTGCGAATTATGACGACACGTTGCATGATGCAGGCTGTGTACTTTTGCTCAGGAACGCTTGCGCATGAAGAATTTTGGTAGTGTTTTTTGTGCCCATATTTTTAATTCGGTTCTGACTACCGACTTTTTAGGCATTACGGCCTTGCCTCGGAGATTTATACTCACTTTACCTCTCCCATTCGTCGTTATGCTGGTGGGTGAAGTAACTTTCAGGATATGATGGCTAATCCATACGCACAGATCTTATTGTACACCGCCTTCTTGCGGCCTGCATTGGTTATGATAAGACTTATTCGTCAACTCTTACGGATAAGATTAGCATTTCTGAAATTTCTGATAGTATGTACTCTTTATACCTTAGCATTCGTGAGTTTTAACTAATGTTTTTATTGGTTTTTAGATCTAAATTACCGTAATCGTATGGCACAGCAGGCATCCCGGTCTTCCGTAGAATTGTTTACCAATTTATACTTTAAAGGCAAAGTAGTTGATGAGGAAGCCTACATTATTCGTGTTTTCCGAAACGGTTTCGTCGCGATTATTCCTAGGTACCATTTACTTTGCCTCCAGATCTTAGTTAACCCTACATCAAACAGATATGGCATTGAAGGCCATGTCCGCGTAGTGACGGAGGAAAGGTCACAAGAAACCTACACGTTTGACGCGGTTGGGATGACTTTGACGTGTAAGCAATCTGGGCATGTGTTTGAGATCTTTGGTAAAGTCCGGGTAAGAATCCAGGTTCAAGAGGAGGGAAACGCGTCGGCGCAGAGGTCTAAAGTTGTGTTGGATTTGTTGGAGCCGAATATTCCGGGAATTAGTGTGGTACCTGGAAAGGAGGCGAAGGGCGTGTCGGATTCAGCGACAAAATCAGCGGATGCGCGAAAGAAACAGCGCAAGGCTTAAAATTGTTTACATAAACTGAATTGCATGTATATGCTTTTGTTGTGTGTTTATCTTAAATGGCGTGTATAGTTCTACTGAACTGCTACATAAAGGGCAACACATTATGTAATAGTGGGTACTGGGTGAGCACCCAAAAAAAAAAAGCATGAGTGACATCAGAGAAACTTACTGCAAATTTTGCCCGTTTTTCACTTTTTCAATTCGAGAATGGCATCGCAGATCAACCGTACCGCCTTCGTTGGCATCTCGTCTGCGGGCCGTGCGCTGCAGTCGAAGGCGAAATCTGCTGCCTCCCACGTTCGCGTTCCGGTTGCTGGGCAGGGAGTCTCCTCGCAGATCACCTTGAAAACCCCTTTTGTCTGTAAGTATCTTTTTATTTAAGAATAACGGCTGGCGACAAAAAAGAAAGAAAGCAATCGCAGAAAGCTTAAACCTCCATCTCTCGTCACTACTACCGGAATCATTTTCAACGATGATGCGCTTATTATTCCTCTCTCAGCGGCCGTCGCTCCCATCCAGCTTCACAAAAGGTTTTACGCCTCGAAGGCTCCCGTCACCATCCTAGAGCAGGGTAGCGACATCACCTCTCCTCCCGACCAATCCAAATACGTTAAAAACCTCTCCAACTACGATGACCAGGCCAGCCGCAACCTTGCTTACTTGTTGATTGGAACCTATGGTTTTGTTCAGGCTGCTGCCGTGAAGAACGTTGTCACGGATCTCCTTGTCTCTTTGGCTCCCTCTGCTGATGTCTTGGCTCTTTCTAAAGTGGAGGTGGATACCGCATCTATCCCTGAAGGGAAGAACCTTGTCATTAAGGTGCGATCCGTTGGAAGCTAAGATTCATTTTGCCCTTTGTGGATTTCATGTTCTGGGATCTGACTCTGTTTTGATCATAGTGGAGAGGAAAACCCGTTTTTATCCGTCACCGCACTGCCGAGGGTATGTTACTCCCTGTTTTTTGTTGTTATACTTTTTTCGTGACATCGATCCAAGGGCGATTTCTTTGGCACGAAAGAAATGGAGGCTGACAGGTGTTCTTTTCTATGCAATAGAAATTTCCGAGGCCCAGCAGGTCAACCTTTCAGATCTTCGGCATCCCGAGACCGACGCGGATCGTGTCCAGGATCCCTCTTGGCTCGTGATGATTGGTGTATGCACTCACCTTGGATGTGTGCCCATGGGTGAAGGTAAGAATTTCTGCTTGGTCCCTCCTTTCTGGATCAAAGACGAGGATGGCTGATATCAGCTCCTATAGCCGGTGAATACAACGGATGGTTCTGCCCCTGCCACGGATCTCATTACGACATTTCCGGACGTATTCGTAAGGGACCCGCTCCCCTCAACCTTGAGATCCCCCCGTATCAGCTCGTGGATGACAAGATCGTCATTGGTTAAGAAATTAAAGATGTCTGTTAGCTTTTTCTAGGCATATCTTTCATTTTTATTTTATTATCCCGTTTTAAATCCCCCCAATACATTCTTTGATGCGTTTTTTCGACCGCCCGAACGAAAGTATCATGTCTAATTTAGAAAATGAGTGCATCAGGATCTAGTTGTTTCATCTTTGGTTAGGGTTTTTATTAAAATACGCTTGGGTTCGTTGTCTTAAAAGGTGATAAGCTTGGTATCGAGGGTACGGAGATTCACGAGTACAATTTGTCGGGTTGTAGAGAAGTTGGGGACCAGAACGACTCGGACTTTCTCTTTCTCTGGGCCTATCGAGATATTTAAATGTGTTAATTTTTCGTGTAATGAGTTCTAAAGAACGGAAGAGGATGCAATGAAATATGAACTGACCGTGAACAAGTTTAGTTTCAAAGCTGGGTTGGTTTCCGATAAAGAAGAGGTGTGGCCATACGGTCAGCACGAATGGATCCCTGTCTTGAAAAGGATAACACCCTAAATCAAGGTAAGTTACGGACAATTGAATAAACGGGATAGTTACAAAGCGTGTCTGGCGCTGATGGGGCAAGATGATTCCACAAGAGCAGATGCTCCGCAGCGCTCATCCTTGTCAAGCCGTTCTGATATTTCATTATATCCTCAACGTTCTGACCAGAGCATCCCAAAACTCTGCATAAATGGTGAGCTATAAATATGATGTGAAGGTAAGGCAAACCTGGTTCCGTCAATTTCAAATTGAGTGGGATTTGTCGTGAGGTCGAATGAATCCAGTGAGCTCGATTTAGGAAAAAGGGAGGTATGCAAAGGTTGCTGAGGAAGAGCTGCAGTTCCTGGGTCCCTTTCTCCGGGCATCACAGATATGGGTACACTTGCCGCGAGAGAGTGGAGGCAGAGATCGGTATCTGTCTCGCGATAATTTGTCAGAAAAAGCTTTCTTAGAAATAAGGAATAGAGCGCACCTTCCAAAACGCCAAAGAGGGGAGATGTGGGTTGAATGCCATCCATTGTCGCGCAATCAAGCGTATTTCCCGCAAAGACAACCCGCACAATGTTGGCGACTTCGTCGTTCTACAAAAGAATTAATATCAATAGAGATATTCGCCACAGGTTATTAAATAACGCCAACACACCATATCTGCAAGATCTCCACTGAGATAGTCAAATGCGAGTTGTGCCTCCAAAGAACTTTTTCTTGAACTGATGTTAAGTCCAGAAGCGAGCACAATAAACGCGTCCGATTCTGGGTTTGTCAGTTAGAACAAAAAAAAAGTAAGATGAAACCTGTAGGTGGTATAGTGAGCTTTGTCTGCTGTTGGGGAGTTGGAAAGCAGATATCCTTGACTTCAAAGCATCCATCATTGCTCTCAAACCCCAGGACACCAAGAACAGCACCTATAGATATTCATTACGTATGGAAAGCAAGAGTGAACAAACCTGTAACAAAAAGATGGCTCTTAAGCAACTCCCCTGTCAACTTGATTCGACCAGACTCGTCTTCCATAAGAATCTCGTCACCATCTCCCCAGTATGTTTGTCTTGGCGGTGGAGGGAGCGAACCCATCGTCTACGCATGTTCAGATGTTTTGAGAAACCCTCGAATTGCCTACATCATGGCTCAGCTCATCCAGAATGCTTGGCTTTAGCGGCATGTCCTTATACACTGTTCCCACAAAAAAGCACTTTGTTCCTCTAGGCACATCAAGAATACGATTGACGTAAGGAGGAGACGCAGCTGTAATAATGAGATGAATATAAGAGGCGTCCGAATATATAGTCCCTACAAGCGACAGAATCAACCCATTTGCGCATGCAGTTATCAACAACAGAGCGCCGCAACATGTTCAGCCTCGTGAAGTAGATTCCAGCAAACTGCGTTGAATAGTTGCGCTCTTTGACCACAAAGTCCTCATTGAGGTTGGAGAAGGCACAGGTTTTGCGTTCAACCACCATAGCTTTTTGACGCAAATAAATCAATTAGAAAAAGACAAGTCTCTGAAAAACTGCATCTCAAACGGCCAAACGGCTCGCCGCCCACCATTAAACCTTCCGTTGAAGGCAAATCCAACATCCCCTTGGATAGAAGAGATTTAAGTCATGTTTCGGAAAAAGGTCTTTGCGGCCGAGTGCAATATTGTGGACCTCGTCAACTTGCCGTATGTCAGCGGGTTTTATTTTGTAAGATGGAAGCTTAAAGGATCAAACACCAAGGGTGTCTCTGCGAGGTTGGAGATGACGGATCATGAAAGCGATGAGTGTCTAACCCTTTTGGAAGAGCCACTGTTAAGGATCATACTGTCACATGGAATACGTCATTTGCATTCGAAGCATCAATCTACATAGGAAAAGACGGTGTTTTGCTTCCTTGCGAACTTTTGCTTTACATTAAGCAGGTTTGAATCTGGATCATGCCTTGCCTATTAAATCTAACTGGACTGCAGGAAGTGAATGGTGGTCGGAGTTCTGAAGATTTGGGTATGATCAGCATCAACCTTGCGGAATACGCAGATTCAAGATCATCAGTACAAAAGCATCTTCTTCAGGACGCTCGTGTTAATTCTGTCGTTAGAGTAAGAAATGATGTGAATAATGCTTAATTCATTTTAACCCATTCCTCCACTTAGGTTAAAATCGATATGAAGCTCTTGAAAGGAGCACCGGTATTCGCAGTGTAAGCTTTACACGTTCATTTCACACTGATGATACGTTACAGACCTAATACAGAGAAGAGGGACATGTCCATCGACCGCATCCGCAACTTTATCGCTGGGACAAGCCACCCAGTGACGGACTCAATATCAGCATATCCAATTTAACCAACGATGATGTTAGCTATTTTTTTTCAAGGTTTAAAGTAATAATTAACTTTCAAAGACCATTCCTCGAACCTCAGCACGGGCTCTGATGATGCCCATCTCGACATACTAAATCATATTTCAAGGACACTAAAGTGTGAATAATTGCCTTTATTATTATATATCACCTTCACAAAAAACTGCATATGGAACCAGCAATGTAAAACACCCATCGAGCAATAGACTTTTACAAAATGAAGTAATTAACAAATTGTGGAAGCAAAATATCTCCTCTTACCTGATGTTAGCATCAGTGGGACAAACTCCATTGCTTTTCCAAAGATTTGCCTGTGCAAGATATTGCAATATAAAAAAACCAAAAGAAGCCCGTGTCTATATAATCTTTCATAGATAGACAGTTTCAGCTTCTGTTGTCCAGACCTTTAATTATTAGCGGCGGGCTTCCATTGGGATATAAACTCACATTAAGAGACCTTCTGAAACAACGACGGGGCCGACAAGGTGGTAAATTAAGAGAATGGCGGTTTTAATTGGGAGTTCTATAATTGTAAGCCAAATATTAGATACTTATGTGGATACCATTAGCTCCAAAAAGGAGAGGCTCAAGAGAATATAATGCTGTGGAACTTAGCAGCACGAAAAGTTCGGCATGGCGCTTCGAATTAAATGCGGTTAATCTACATTACAGTTAGAAAACAATCAAATATATAGTTACTTACGCAAAAGGAATTATCACCATTAAAATAGCCTTTTCATGAACATGCCATCCAAATAAATAAGATGAGAAGCCGCAAAGAATCAAGCTAAGAAGGAAATTTTGCTTCGACGGATTCTTCCACAATCTGAACAAGATGGGCTATATATATAATGAGCATTAATAGACGGCTCAAAAAACTAACTATTTGGAAAGCGACTGTAAGCATAATATAGAGAAATTAGAACACCAACAATGATATTTTTAACTGTTGTGAGTGGAGAAATTTGCGGAAGCACGCAGAAGGTAGAGTCTCCGACGAGGCCCGGGTAAGAGTGGCCGCATTGTTTCCATATCCTATTTGAAGGTATTTGAAACTGAAGATTTTAGGTGTGATACTTCTACATCAACTGCCACCTTTGCACAAACATCGATCGACAGCGAATAAAGAGCCAAGCGTTGGTGCCCAATAGGCATGATTTAGCCACGCTTAAATGGAAATAGCTTGAGACAACCTGTGGCAGATCTTCAAGAAAGGCCGAGGGAAACGACGAACACAGCAATTGTAAGATCCAATTTGGATGAACTTTATGAACGAAAAGCGACTATATCGTGAGAAAATTGAATAGTAAATGAATTAGGTTTGGAAGCAGAATTTTGCGAGGAGATATACGAAGTAGGATGGTGCTAAAAAAATCAGAAACATTGAAGGAATGAGAACTTGGTATAAATATATATGCTTGAAGTTTAACAATGAGGCAAAAAGAAAGCCACCAGGAGATCATAATCCTAAAAGATTTAGAAATAAGCTTTCAGCGACTTACTTACACCAAATATGCACCGACAGAAAATATCTGAATGCATATAGGAACCTAAACTATGAGAATGCAAGAAATTAAAGCGTATATACGTTGTATGAAAATGAATATTGTCTACTATTAGAAGTCCAGGATTCAGAAAACGACGGCGAAGAGCAAGAATCTCAACTTTTTGTTAACCCCCATTTTCTCAATGCACCTGACAACAATAGTTAATCTCAATGATAACAATGCCAACAAACATAGTATGGCACCAAGAATACAAGCTCGTAATATGAAGACAGTCTTTGAAAATACTGTATTCGGTGATTATAGTTAAATTGGAAAGTTCAAGCATTTTGGATCAAAGAAATGGCGAATTTGGACAGGATCAACTCGAACTGCGAAAAAGGTGGATGTCCAAAGTTCCCTCAGATCTTCCTTTTGTAAGAATCACTAAATGGCTTTAAATGGAAACGCATTTACATCATAATACCCTGTGAGTGGGCAAAGAATATGTGATCGCAAGCCAGTTTCGATGAACTTCAAAATCCGTGGAATGACTAATTGAACATTAAGCTTTCTTCGCAAACAGGCACATCTCGTAAACGGACTCACTATGCAGGGAAAGCAGAGCTTACTGCTGTAGCGAAGCAAGAACCGTGCCTCGGCACCATGCCATTTCAAACGAGCACAATTCTTTTTTCTTCCAAATTCTAAATCGACACAACTCCGACATGGTGAGCTGGCCAAACAATGCATTCTTGAAGCTAAGAATGGCAAGGCAACGGGCATCGCAACTACATTCAGCGGCAGTGATGCTAAGAGCTTACGAGGATGGAGCGTATTGGTAAAGGAGGATGGTGGAGCTTTCGGACACTTAGAATTCTTTCGCCTTTTTTTTCGCTTTCAGGTCCACTCACATATCCGAGGGTTGGGCTTGGATGATGCGCTTGAACCCGTGCTACTTCACAGGGTATGTTGGCAAACCCAAGCTCGTAAGGCTGCTGTATCATTCTCGAGATGATCAAGGAGGGGAAAATTGCTGGAAGAGCCATATTAATGGCGGGTGCACCAGGTTTGTTTCGCTTAGAATACTTCGTTTTCTAACAGTTTACAGGAACGGGAAAAACTGCCATTGCTATGGGTACACTTCGTAGATATTTGAGTACTGACTTTTACTTAAGGAATGGCTCAAGCACTCGGGCCGGATGTTCCATTCACCATGCTGGCTGCATCAGAGATTTTCTCTTTGGAGATGTCAAAGACGGAGGCCCTCACACAAGCTTTTAGGAGGTCAATTGGTGTGAGGATCAAGGAGGAGACTGAGATGATTGAAGGAGAGATTGTTGAGGTTCAAATCGACCGGTCCGTTACCTCGGTTGGTGTTTGTTGTCAACCGCTTCTAAGCATTGCAGGGTGCGAAAACCGGGAAGTTAACTTTGAAAACAACGGAAATGGAGACTATTTACGACCTCGGCCAAAAAATGATCGAATCCCTTACAAAGGAAAAAGCAACTGCTGGGTAAGTACAATGCTTTATTGACTGGTAATTGTATCTACATGTGGAAGGGGCTTTTGTTCTCACATTCAATCTTTCTGTTACAGGGACGTGATCACAATAGATAAGGCATCTGGGAAAATTACGAAGTTGGGTCGGTCATTCAGCCGCGCTCGCGATTACGATGCCATGGGACCGGAGGTACTGTCGCCTTAAATCAGAATGCTTTGCTTAGCGTAAGTTAGACTCGCTTCGTGCAATGCCCTGAAGGAGAATTGCAAAAGAGGAAAGAAATGGTCCACACTGTCTCTTTACATGAGATTGATGTCATTAACAGCCGGACACAGGGCTTTCTTGCCTTGTTCTCAGGTTTGGTGGACTAATGGCTGGAATCATGCCTAATCACTTTTAGGCGACACTGGTGAAATCAAATCTGAAGTTAGAGACCAAATTAATGTGAAGGTCGCAGAATGGAGAGAAGAGGGCAAGGCCGAAATAGTCCCCGGAGTCTTGTTCATTGATGAGGTTCACATGCTGGATATTGAGTGCTTCTCGTTCTTGAACCGGGCTCTGGAAGATGACATGGCGCCGGTTGTTATTATGGCTTCGAACCGAGGAATTACCACAATTAGAGGAACTAAGTATCAATCCCCTCACGGCATTCCTATCGACCTTTTGGACCGACTTTTAATTATTGGAACGACTGCCTACTCTGAAAAGGAAGTGAAGCACATTTTGAGCATCCGCTGTGAGGAAGAGGACGTTGAGATGACGGACGATGCAAAAGATATTCTCACAAGGATAGGACTTGAGACCTCCCTTCGCTATGCCATTCACCTCATTACTGCCGCCAACTTGGTCGCCCGTAAACGCAAGGTGATTGAGTTTGTCATCCTCTTTGATCTGTCAAATATTTAAGTAAGGAAAATTTTAACTCTTTTCAGGCAACAGAGGTTGATATCGAAGACATTCAAAGAGTCTACAGTTTATTTTTGGACGAGAAGCGTTCGGTTCAGTGTACGTTATAGATTGAATTTTTATCATTTTCTTACTTTTAACTTTTCTAACACCAAACTCAGTCTTGAAGGAGTTCCAAGACCAATATCTCTTCTCTACTGTTTCGGACAAAATGGATATTGTTCAAGACGAATAAATAAAGGATTTTAAGATATTATTGAGTGATTTCCTTCTTTTTAGACTCCAGAGTGTTGTCAATTTCTGTTATCGCGCTATTTGTTTCCGTTTGAAGCTTTGCCGCCATCAGCCATGCTTTTTATTTAATTTCCTCACCTTTGTTTCAAAGGCCCGTAGCTCGTCTCCAGTCGCGGCATTTTTGAGTTTCTTTTTCACATCTCCTTTGGTTTCAGTTCGGATTTCGCGAATGCGAGCTTTTGCCTTCTCAGCAATCTGTGCCACTGCCTTAAGAATGGTTTCCCGATATTCTTTCGACAGCCTTATTGCAAATTAGGTTCATGTTGTCCCGATCACTTACCGTGGAATGGGGACCAAGAAAGCGGTGGGGGACTCCCGTTGAGGATTCAAGCCCAAACTAGCGTCTCTCACGGCCTTTTCGGCTATCCGCATTAACTATAAGAAATAGACAACACAGAAGAATTACATAACTTAACAAATACTTTGAGCAAACCTGCTCTTCGTGAACGACAACTTTGAGGGTGCTAGCATCTTTTGCACTGATGTGAGAAATGTCCTTCAAGGGTAGCCGTGAGTTATTGTGTGAAACAAAGATGGTGTCCAGCAGGCCTATTTGCGGGTGACAAAAGACTTGCATCAGTACAAAAAGTACTGAAGGATCATGAAACGAACCTGCATGAGCACGGCCAATGCGCACGTTGCCAAACTCTGTCCGTGTTCTCTCCAGTACTGATTTAAAGGCTAGGGATGACTTGCTGAGCAAAGCGGCGGTTTCCGCGGCAATGTTGATCTTTTCAGCACCATCATCCTTCACAGCCTTACCACCCTTCTTATTGGGCTTGCTAGCATATCCTCTGCAAACGCCAAAGAACTGTTGCCGTACTATCCTCAGGCTTGTCAGCATACTGCTGTCAGAAAAAAATGAAAACAATAAAGGGAAAATAGAGAGTAGATGTTTACAGATCTTTATTCTTTTTTTTTGGCAGAACACGAAAAGTATGCTTTACTTATTATTTTTAGATGGAAAATTGATAAAATGTGTACTTTGATAAAGAACAAAGAAAGTCGATATCAATAGTGAGGCAAACGAAGAAATATAAGAAAAGGTGGACAGTTATTCATTCTGGAGTTTTCAAAAAAAAAAAAAAAAAAAAAAAAAGAAAGTCCAGAATTGTCAGTGTTTGGAATAGCCATTACGCTGATGGCATTGGCATCCAAAGACCTTAATCGGACGGAGAGCAAGAACCGCTTTAGGGTACTTTGAAATAACCTGAAGTCTGTCAGTAAATTGACCATTGATCCTGTCTTAGTTCCAATCGTTCAATGAGCGGATAAAGCATCTTAAGCTTAATGCTACGCAGCATGTCAGATCTAGATACGAATATGATGATCCCGAGGTCTGTGCTTGCCTTCTATGTTGCAATGTTTAACTTTTGTAAAAGATGGGAAACTCCTTCTTTGTGGAGGAACTGGAGCTATTAAAAGATTTGGACGCATCCGTTGCTTTTCGTGAATTCAACTTTGAGATATCACAGTTTGCACAGTCGTTACAGCAAATTCTTTTCCACAAGGAGGCCGTTGTTGACATGCTTATTGCAACTCTTGAAAAGAAGCAAATTATTGAATCTATCTTAAAGTACGTACCTTAGTCAATTTGGCTTAGATACTGATATATATAGATTGATGGTTGCACTGGCCCGAGACTTACAAGATGAATTTACACCTTTCTTTACGAAAGTCGTTGCTTCTATTTTGGGTCTACTCACAACAAGAGAAATTGAGATAGTGGAGGTTCGTGTTTATAGAATTCTGAAAGCTGACAGTTAATAGGCTATATTCAATGCTCTCGTTTTAATATTTCGATATTTACATCAAGAGGTCGCCGGCCTATTCTGGAGATTTTCGAGTAAGTATGTAACACTGTTAAGTTGACTAACTGAACTTCAGATTGTTTAACGGTTGCGCTTAATGACCATCGATTGCACGTTCGAAATTTCACCGCAGAGGCATTATCGTATTTATTCCGGAAGTTACCATCAAGCGTGAACAATAGTATGCACTCGGATATTTTGGATCTCTTACGGTCGCTGCCTTCGGATAACAAAATCGATGGATATGCCAGATTCTATTACAACGTGATTAAGGTGACTAAATAAATTGTGGACGAAAACTAACAAGAAACAGCAAGTCCGAAACACTTTACATTCAAAGACGAAATTATACCTGAAGCCTCTTTACGCGGACGTGGTTTAATTATGAGCAGGAAGCAAATGGTGATATTATATCAAAGACGACATGATTTAACATTCTCACAGAGCCTGGTTTCAGAATGGTGCAACAGGCTGTTGAGATGCTTCTTCACCATTGCAAATCGGAAACAGTCCAACCACTTATGGATCAAACCATGGAGGATATCAACGCTACCATCTATGCAAAGGACCGAACTAAAGAACAGAGCCTTGTGCCCGTCTCAAAAGCCCTTTCCATCTTGAACCTATGCCTTTACGCAAGAAAAGGACACTTGATTGCTGGTAATTATATCTTGTTCGATTCTTCCTAATTGAGATAATAGATTGGGGGTCCATATTCCAAATTGTCGAGCATTGCGCTCAGAACTTTTCCATTGAAGAAGTCCCTACCACCACCATAAGTTTCGGTCTTCTTCTTTCCAATTCTCCGGAAGCTTTTCGATCCGATTGCGAGAAGTGCTCGAAAGTAGTTTTTCAAATGGTGAGCCATGTTTAACATACATTGAGAAACTGACCTTAATTTTTTGCTTCCACAGGACGTAAAAGAAGCGATCATATATATCGAAATGGCCAAAACTATTGATTATTCCGTGGGAAGGAGATACGCCGTCAATTTTATACATCAGTAAGTATTTCGCTCTAACTGAATGGTACCATAATGTTTTGTTTAACCTAATTTCATTTAGGATGGCTGATACGTCTTCGAATATTGATTATGCGCTCATTTGCTTTGGCTCCACCACATAGTGATCAATTTGATGCTGATTCCATTGGGGATTTTGATCAAATGGACCGTCTTCGCCATGGGCCAGTTTTGTCCGGAATTCGCCACATTCTTAGCAGTGAGAGTATTATTGACATCAAAGCAATCTCAAAGGTTGGCTTTTTTAATTATGTGGAATGCTGGTCTACCTTCATAATTCCAATCTAATGAATGTCATTTTTATTAATTCGGAATTTTTTCAGAACGATTACAAGGGAATCGGAAGGGTTGTGGACTGCCCTCAACTGTCTTAGTCTTGTGGAGTTTAAGCAGAGTGAAATCATGCCTGCTCTTTTGAAACTGTTCTCTTTTGCAGTTAATGCAATCGCAAAGGTTCCTTCTTCTCAAGCTTCAGAGCTGTTGCTTTTGATTTCTTCAAGGACTTTGGAAAAAATTACAGAATTTTTCTGGACCGGGGGACAAGAACCTGTCTGGCGTCTGGGAGCTTGCCCCGATTGACTTTTCTGAGCGCTGGATCGCAAAGCTCGATTGCGGTTCACGCGTTTTTCCAAGTTTTTGGACGCCTACGTTTCAAGGTTTATCTTATTATCATCTCCACAAAACTTACTCCGATGCAGCTCTCGTAGGCCCACTGCCACGGAAGGCCAAGCTATTTTTTGACATTTTAAAGCCCAACTTTTCGTCTCATGAAAAGAAACTTCGTCTTTACTCGGCGCATATTCTTCGAACCCTCTTCCCAGCAGATAATAACCAAGATAATGCATCAATTTTACGCGGCCAGGTTTGATAAATATCATTTTCCTTTAATTTATTCACACCTGCTAGGTTTACGGACTTATAATTGAGTTTGACGAGATTGGAAAACACCGCAACAACGGCGCGAGATAAAAATTTATGCATTAAGCGTTTGGGTCAAGTAATTTTAAAGTATCAGCAAGTCGATAAGAAGTTACTGGAGACTGTCTTTCAATATCTCTTTGGTATTAAATAAGCAAGACTATGTACTGACTCCAACAGCTTTCTTAACGGAAAAGTTCGCTCCTGTGCTTGGTCCCGTTACTGAAGTACTTGTGACTTTGGCAAAAAAGTACAACCATTTCTTTTGGATCGCCTATATGGACGTTTTTTCGAAATTGGATCGTAAGTTATTTTAATTACTATCAGTCTCTTTATTTTTCTTGAGTTTTCTAATTCATTGGGCTAATTTTTTTTTAATTCTCTATCTTTGCAGCATCTATCGTTATTGGAAGAATCCACATTGGAGCCTGAGGCGCCGACGGATGATTTTATAGAAGAGAATTTCGATGCTGAGTCCAAGCTTAAGTCAATTAAGCGGTTGACGGAGTTATCGGCTCAGCTGAGGTCAACTTCAAGCCGATATGTCCAGCAGCAAGGGGGTTTTTGCCAGAATCTTCATCATGTACGAATACTTTTACAGACTAAAGCTGATTATGTAAGGCACTTCAAGTATCTCGGCTGAAATCAAGCTTTGATGTTGGTCGATATTTCAGCATTCTTCTTCAAACCTTCAAGTCCCTTCCGAATATCTTCCTCGATCAAAGCAAGTTTTTCGTTCAGCAGCTTTTCCCAGGCGTCGAAAGATTTTATGAGTGAAGGGAGGGATGCTCTAGAGGGAACGTCAAAAGTGGAGTCACTCATTTCTAAAGACGTTCTCAAGACGAGAGACATAATATTTGAGACTTTGAATATTGTGAAAGTTTTGGATAAGCCTGAGAAGCTGTTCAGGGAGGCAGATGTGTATTCACTGTGTCTGCAACTTCTTACAACTGGAGACACCGCCATGCAAAGGTTGTCATTAGAATGTATTCTGGTGTGGAAAGAGGCACCTCTTGTTAAGATTAGTGAGCAACTTCGCGGTCTGACAGACGAGGTGAAATTTCGTGATTATTTGACGACGTTGGACCAAGAATCTCTCAACTCGCTGGCGGAAGAAGACAAATCGAAAGTCTACAACGTCCTGATTAGGATTCTCTTTGGAAAACTGATCTCACGAAGGAAAAAGTCGTCCGATCGAACAGGGTTAAAGGCTAGGCGGAAAGCAATCTTTGCCTTTTTTGTCAAGCTTGGGGACTTTGAGCGCGGTCTCTTTTTTGATATTCTTATTCAGCCGTTCCGCAAGCAAATTCAACAATTTGAATTGGACATGCCCATAGAACCAGTATCTTCTTACAGCGATGCGAGGGGCTTTGAGCTGAAGTATCAGCTTGGTTTCTTAAATGCTTGCGAGGATCTTGTCAAGCAATTCCAGAGCTTAGTGACCCCTTTCATCCCTAGCCTCTTAAGAGCTCTCCTATTCATCGGCTCGTCAACAAGTCGTCATGGGGTGATAGAAGTCGAAGATGACGCGTCGTCCGAGATTGGGGACGAGGATTCGTCCACGAATAAGAGTTTACGCCAACTCACGATCCGACGTTTGAATGACTTGTTCTCAGCAGAAATCACTTTTGATTATGAGCCCTACCTTGGTGACCTCTTCAAGATCTTTATTGATCCCAAGCTGCCGAACTTTGATACGGAGAACACTCAAGCACCTAGTTCGATGCTTCGTTTATTTAAAACTTGGTCGGACAATCCCATTTACGTACATTTCCTTGGGTTCAATCCAATGGTCATGGAAAAGATCTTTATGCTTTGGCAGCCAAAGCCGTTAATGTTTCGGTTGTTGAACTAGTTTTAAGCATGACAGAAGCCATCTTTGCTAGTGACGAAGGAGATAAGGAGTCTACTTTCATGCACTCTTTGATTGTTCCGAATGCCTCGTTCCTTATTGAGGGCTTCCGAGTCCTATCGCTGAGTGATTTCTTCAAAAGGGCCACAAAAGAGGGCAAGCGAGACTTGTTTTCTAGATTCATCGAGCTGCTCGCTATGGTTGTCACAGCCGGGTCGACAATTGAAAACCTTCAAGTGATCTCTTCAACCTTGTATCCTTACCTGAGAAAACCATCTTACTTGGTTCATGACGGGATCAAGCTGCGTGTACTTCAAATTGTCCATCAGATTGAAAAGCAGTCTTGGGCCAGTGGGACGCCATTTACCACTGACTCTGAGGCTTACACAGTGTCCTCTCTCCTTCTATCGTCTATTGTCCAATTGGAGTGCCGCAGAATGTTGGTAACCATGTTCAAGGAGTTTGCGGCTCAAGACGACAGGCTGGTACTTGTCTCCGAACTCATCGACCTAATGAACACTTTTGAGTTGAGGAGGCTTAATGAGAGAGATTTTTCGAAATTATTTGACGCTCTCGGCGCAATCTCGACTCAGCACCATAAGGTTCTAGTCTCGGATCAGTGGCTTCCGATTCTTTACAATTTAGTGTATCTTGCAAGTGACGAAACTGAGTTTTCCGTTAGAGCAAGCGCATCTCACTGCTTTGAAAAGTTTTTTGAGACCACCTCTGCAAGAGGAGCCGAATATGTTCTTGCTGACACCGTGAAACTCCTACGCTTGGTTATCTTCCCCTCTATCAAGAAGGCCTTTGTTTCTAAATCAGAGACTGTGCGGTCCGAGTTTTTGTCTATCATGGGTCTTGCTGTTGAGAGGTACCCGTATCTTGACGAGATGAAGTGCTTTGTTCCACTGTTGGCGAATGGAGATGGAGAGGCGAGTTTTTTCGGTAACTACTACCATCTACAGCAGCACAGGAGGGTCAGAGCAGTTCGAAGATTATGTGACGAGATTCAAAACGAGAAGATCACACCGAATGCTATAAACACTTTGATGCTGCCTCTCATTACCCACACGATATTTGAGAGTGATAGAAGCGTTGATAACGTGTTGATAAACGAGACGATAAATGCTATCGGTGCTTCCGTGGCTTTCCTTTCGTGGAACAAGTACGTCACCTACTTCCTCAAGATGGTGGGATGCATCGATAGGTTTCCAAAAGTTGAACGAGAGCTTATTCGTCTGCTGGCGTCCATCGTTGGCTCAATCGGGAAAGTTGTTGAGCGGATTTCGCAGCCCGCAAAAGCAGAGGCGGAGGAGATGGACGTTGACACAAATGAGGAACCCGATGCTGTTGTTGCGAAGATTGAGCCTATCACGCAGCCGACGAGTGAAAAAATTGCCAAAGCTATCACGCAACGTATCATCCCGCCACTTCTTGGGTTGTTAAACGAGAGGGATGATGAGAATCTTGAGCGTCGCATACCCTTATCTATTTCCATCTCTAAGGCGCTCAACATTTTGCCTCAGAAAACACGTGAATTGGAACTATCCAAACTTTTGACCAAGCTTTGCCAGTTTCTTAAGAACAAACGTCAAGACGTGCGTGACTCTACGAGAAATTCCCTCAAGAAGATCACCTTGGATCTGGGACCATACTTTTTCCCTTTTATCATCAACGAGCTGCAGGCCTCGCTTCAACGCGGTTACCAACGGCACGTTCTCGTCTACACTGTACACCACCTCTTGACGGAGATATCGACCGTTTTCGCTCCAGGATCTCTTGATAGTGCCATCAATCCTCTCACTAGCATTTTAACTGAGGACGTCTTCGGGACCGTCGCCGAAGAGCGTGAAGTGGCTGAGATGAAAGGCAAACTCATTGAGATGAAGTCCCGGAAGGGAATGGAGTGCATCCAAATACTGGCTACAAATTTGTCGAAGGAGTCGATGATTGTTCTTCTTCGGGCAGCTAAGGAGGTGATGGCGGAGACCAATGCTCCAAAATCAATCACAAAGCTCAAGGAGTACTTTCGCCAAATTTCTCAGGGCTTTATCAACAACGTGTTGATTGCACCCAAAGATCTTTTGATTCTAATTTACGGCCTCGTTAGTGAAAACCTGCAATTTGCCGCTGCGGAAGAGAAGAAAAGCCAAAGAAGAAAGCAGGATCTCTCGGTCCCGAATTGTTTGAGGTTCAGCTTAAGAGGAACGATCCTTTGAAAAAGTCGATTGATACCTACCAAACCAACTCCTATCTCTTTGTTGAGTTTGGCTTTTCGCTTCTTTTGGCGGCCTTGCGGCGCGGAAACGTTTCCATATCGGATGAAGTTTATTTGGATATGCTTGACCCCATCGTCGACTGTCTGGCCAAAGCTCTTTACTCAAAACACTCCACCGTCACAGCATACGCATTGCGTTGTATAAATTTCGTTATTAACGCCAAAATACCGAAGCTTGAAAGAATTGTTCCGGTTATATTCAAGAAAACCGTTGAATTGGTTTTTCAAGGTATCGACACTGATCCTAATGGTATCGTTGATCACGCCGCCAAACTTCTGCTGGGGATAATGAAATCGCATAAAAACGTGGAGCTTTCTAACCGGCAGCTTGTCGATATGGTTGGATTGGTGAAGCTGTATCTCGAAAATCCGCAAGGCCAGGCCATTGCATTCGCCTTGATTAAGGCTATCATGCAGAGGAAGTATATCTTCGCCGAGCTTTACGATATGATGGATCATGTTGCCAAGACACTGGTGACATCGCAGTCGACGGAGGTGCGCGAAAAGTGTCGTTCATGTTTCGTCGAGTCCTTTTGGATTATCCTCACGGAAATGCAAGATTGAAACAGTTGATAAATTACGTGGTTCATAATCTCAATTATGAGTTTGAGAGTGGAAGAGAGTCGGTGCTCCACCTCATTCATTCCGTCATCACGAAGTTCAGTGAAACCGTTCTCTACGATTTCTCTGACCTTCTTTTTGTGGCGCTTGTAACGGCTTTAGTGAACGATGATGTACCTAAATGTCGAGCACTGGCTGCAAAATGCCTCAGTGTCCTTCTTATCAAACTGGATCAAAACCGTGTGGATAAGGCAATCCGATTGGCGAGGAAAGTGGATTTCTGGAGAGAATCCGACATTGCAGCGTGCAGCCATGCATGTCTATGCGATTTTGTTCGAAAGTCTTAAGACGCCTGCGATGAGGTTCTGGCCAGACTGCCTTGAAGACCTCACTCGAACACTCAAGATGTGTCAGGAGGAGGTTAAGACAAGACTCGAAGATGACGAGATGTTTGAACAAGAAGAGATGGAAAGTTGAAGTTCTGGAGTGTGGTTACCTCAGCTTGGTCGCCATGCACAAGGCTGTTGATGTAGCGCCTGCAATTGTTCTTGAAGAAAGGATGCAGGATGTTTGGGGGCTCTGCAAAGCTCTTGTATCTCACCCTCATCGCTGGATTCGAGTGTCCGTATGTAACCTCTTTGGGAGATTCTTCGCGACGGCACAGGAAACCTATTCAGTCCTCCCTAAGCTTCAGACCTCAAATATCAAGCTTCTTCATGATCTTGAAGGATTGTCGGGCTTAGCCCAGAATTTTACGGTTCAGCTTCAATCAACATACCTTGATGAAGCACATGGACAGCAAATTATTAAGAACCTGCTATTCCTGGCGAAGTGCATGCTGTCGTTCCATCAGCTAATTGCAAAGGACGAGGAATCATGTCCTCCGGAGCTTTACAAATTGCTGAGAAGCTGTCAATATCGGCGAGGATGAATAATCCTACCATGAAGGCAACTCCTTTGATGGTATGTATCGCTTTTTAATATTAATTTGAGCTATACTGACCCCTCTCATAAAGCAAGTGGTAATTTTCCAGTTCTTTGCTGCGGCGCTCGTGCTCCTCCCGAAGCATCGACCTAGCCACGTGCTGACTATCAACACAATTGTTAAAGTAGTTGAAGATGAGACGAGAAAAGACAATGGTATGTTATTTGATCTTCGTCTTTATCAAATGGTGTGCTGGATGTTAACGTGTCCACAGAGAGTGCAAAGGTATCTGGTCGCGAAGTACTTGATATGATACACAAAATGGTTGGAACCAATGACTTCGTTAGTATTCTCAACGAGGTCAAAAGCTCCTTGTCAGGAGTCAGAGAGGAAAGGCGATCTAAAAGGAAGATACACGTGAGCATAGTCTTCATTTTCTTAGCGCTTCTGACTTGTTATGATTAGGCTGTTCTCGACCCTGAATTGCACGCGAAGCGCAAGATCCGGAAGAATGAATTAAAGAAAGAGAGCAAGAAGCGCAAGTCAGCTGTTTTGCAAACAAATTCAAAACGCGTGAAGAACGCTTAAAAACATTAGCTGCCTAGATTCATGATCGTACATTCAATTTCACGCACACATACATCGATTATAATTGTTGTTTTTTTTTGTTTTTGTATTTTTTTGTTTGTTTTGTTTTATTGTTTCGGGGAATGCCAATGCCCCATGCTTCCTTTCTAATCAATGAAATAAGAATTCAAGTCCGTTTTTAAGCTTATCTGTTCCCGGAATCAAATGGATTATTTTGAGTAAGAGGCATTTGAAGGCATCAAAGCGTGTAATGGTCGTTTGTACGTAACGTAGATGGTGAAGTGAACAATTGGCCCAACTTCCAAGAGTCACCTCTGAAATCAAATAAATTTTTCGATTTATGGTGAAAGGCATCTAATGTTCACTTTGAACGCTGCCGAGCTAGCGCATTCAGACCTTAATCACTATAGTCTCCCTGGAGTCCTTCATTTTCTACAAGTCGAATGGAGACGTTTTGAACGAGAACGGAATGAGTGGGAAATTGAGCGGGCCGATCTCAAAGTAAAATAACACTCGGTTGTCTGTGGGCCTAACCAGAATGCTCTTACCATCCTACCTTGCGTAAAAAACTTAGGCCAAACTCTCCTTCTTGGAGGGCGAGCGGCGAGGGATGGAGAATTTGAAGACGGATTTGATGCGGAGAGTCAAGATGTTGGAATTTGCTTTGAGGCAGGAAAGGTGAGGGCTAGTCGGACATGGGAATCGCATGGGATCTCAAACGTGCTTCTTTATAAAAGGGGGAAGCTACTCTCGTCTCAAGCAACTGCATCCATCGATATCCAAGCAAGACCGGAATTAAATGAGGCATCTCCTGGTTCGGAATCTCTTCCGCCTGTACCTGGATCGGTTCAGCAGAAAGTGGCGTCTTCCTCCAGTGCTGTGGATACGACATCGGGTGACCTGCAAAAGGCTAACAAATTAACGGCGACGGCAGCAGCGACGGCGCCAGCTACAGGAGGAACGCTTTTGGGATTTTCAAAGGGTGTTGGGAACCTTCGGAGTCGAGAGATTTGAAAAAGTGATGATGTCCCTATTTGTTTTCTCTTATTCCTAACATAACTATCAGCTATCTGAGGGAAGCAAATTATCTTTTAGCTCATTCTGGTTTGCCTGTACCTTTACATTCACCAGGAGCTGGAAATGGCAGAGTAATGAGCCCGAGTTGCGAGGAAGCCGTTGTTGAGCCTTCACCTGAGCAGCATGAAAATATGAAGGCAAGAGGCGGGTACAAGGGAAAAGAGCCTGCTGTTGTTTCGAATGACTCGGGAAATTATTTAGATGACATAGAGTGCGTAGATCATTTAACTCACTCTCCTCTTGTGGTGTTATTGTATACTAATCGCTCGCCTTTTTCTCGTCTGTTTTTCATCCACATCATTTTTATTGTCACATCTTCCGAAATGAAGGACTTCTTACGGGTCTACAGAACAAAGACAAGGCATTTCTTCTTCAGCTTCAACGACTTCTGTGAGTACTTTCCTTATACTTTCTCGCATTGAATGTTTTGTTTTTTGACGAAAGACTCACTGTAATTTATTACATCAATTAGACCGCCAAGCATTCTACCGACGAAAGAGCAATACCCAGGCACATGGGTAAGAATACTATGAATGTGTCTTTCTGAAGTATTTTAAGACGGCAACATGGCTCAGTTACTGGACGAACCTGAACCGTCTACAAGGGTGAGGAATTTCTACGGTTTTTAAGTATTCTGGGTTTTCCCTTCAATTTTACTTTGGTGGGTCGATGTTCTAAGTGTAACTTTAGAGAAAAAGCGCTACAAATAGTATTATCGCCGACGCTCCTATGTGGAAACCTAAAGTATCACTTTCAAGGTATACATCATCGACATATGAAACTTTTTTTTTTTTCATGGCTCTATCCAACATTTTACCATTATTAATCATAAATCACCAGTCACCTCGATTGCATCCGCACTGTATCTTTTCTTCCAAAAGACCTTGCATTAATCACAGGCTCTGAGGATGGAACAGCAAAACTTTGGAACCTTAAGAGCTTGCAGGGTCGAAAGGTGCCGAACGATCTTGAGCCCGTCTTTACATTCCGGGGCATAAAGGACCTGTCACATCAGCAGCCATATCACCAGACTCGCAATATCTTTTTACTGGAAGTTTAGATTCCACTGTACTATGCTGGAAGATCCCTCCTGTTGGGAGTGAAACTTATGGGGAGTATGGTACGTGTTGCCAGTCTCTTACTTCTCGTGTTATTTTGGCGTTTTCTAATATTTGATTTAGCAAACGCGAAGCTTCAAACTCTTGTTGCACACACAGACGCCGTGTGGGATGTAAGCTTTATCCGTATTTAGATCAAAGCAGTCTTCTCTCCACCGCCTCGGCGGACAGTACCGTCAAGATTTGGGATATCAGCGGAACCACCACAACCTTAAATCAACTCTTCATTCAAACGGCGTCACCATGGGTGGGGCGGTGTGATAACATCCTCAGCCGATCGGCCGAGACCAACATCAATCGATTGGTTGAGACACCAAAATCATAGATTGGCGGTTGCTTATCGGCATTCAAGTATCAAAGTATTTGATGTGGAGACGGGGGGAGTTGTGGTAGAGCTCAAAGCAGAAGACAACGGTGAGTACCCTTTCGCAGCGCCTTCTTATAATCCCCGGCCGTATTGACTTTTTGAACCATAGGCTTGCTGGCGCATCGCAAGTCAACAAGATTATATGCCATCCTACCATGCCTTTGTTGATCACAGGCGGTGAGGATCGGCATCTTAGGTTTTACGATTTGAATTCCGGTGCGTTTTTTCTCTCTCACTTTTGTAGAATACAGAGACGCATTATGGTCTTATATTCTATTCACATGCTTCTGCTGAACTTATTAAATTTTTTTGTTCATTCTTCAGGTCGTTGCCTTCACTCGATGATAGGTCACCTGGACTCCGTTGCATCACTAGATATTTCGCCAGGAGGTTTAACATTTGTGTCGAGCGGACATGATTGCTCTCTGTGCGGTGGTGGGATATGGGCACGCGGGCGTGCATGCAGGAATATAGTACACATCGAAGAAGTTGGATGAGGGATCTGGAGCGCCGCTTATCACCCGTCGCGGCAAGAGTATGTGGCGACAGGAGGGCGGACGGGGTTTGCAAAGTGTTTTATTATGAGTAAAAGGGGCAGGGGTCGCTAGGGATGAACGGGACTTTCTTTTTTTTTATCTTTTTCTTTTGACATCTCTTTTTTTTTGTTCCTTTGTTTCTGTGCTTTCTTCTTGTTGTCTTTCGTCTTGAGTTTGTGGTGGCGATTAAAACACCCCTGGCTGGCACCGCTGATTACCATCTTTCTGCTTGCTTCTTTTATGCCATATTACCCGTATAGTGGTTTTGTTTGTTTTGGGGGAGGTTATATGAGGGAAAGCCAAAGAAGTCCATTTTCTTTCACAGTGTCGACACCCGTACCAATATAGAAAGAACTTATCAGCATGACGCGAATTCATGTAGAAAAACCGTTTGCACTTTACCTCTTTCTATAAGAGGTAAGGCAAAAAATTTGCTAGTTTTCTTCTCTTTGAATTTTTCATCGTCATCCTCATCAAGATGCAACGTTTCCAGCCTATCCTGCGTAGGGCGTTGTCGACAAAGACACCGGCGCCGACGGCGATTGCGACTCAGGCTAAAAACAGGCCTGCTCCCTGGAGTGTACATCAGGAGAAAAAGGAGGTTGCCATGACCGGACCAAGGTGAGGATACGGCTTTTGGATTTATGGGAAACCGTGGAACGATTGATGCATAGGATTGAATTGGCGCGATGGAGAAGTAGGATCCAGGACGGAAGATTAGAATGTGGAGGAAGATTTTGGGAGATGGGATTTTGGGCGGTGGAGCTTTTAGTGAATGAATGATGTTGTTCATGTTCATCCACCGTCCTGTTGACACTGAACGGGAACTTGGAATGCCGAAAGTGTGATCGGGGGGTTTTTTTTTGCGAACGTTACATCTTCTTACCTATCTGTACCTTCATAATCTTTCCCCGAAAGTTTGAGCAGACTCGTCTTGACCTTCAGGTAACTTATTCCATTAAAATATCAAAAAAAAGGAACTTTCATTAACATCTTTTCTTTTTGTTTGTGGTGTTTCCGTTGATAGCCGAGCCCCCTTGCTGCCATTGAGCTGATCAAGAATGTGCCGATCAAGTCAGTTGCAGCTCGACGTGTTGCATGTGATGGAGGTGAGCATGCTGTTTTTTTTTCGCAAGTTATGGAGGGACTCGTCATCGTTGTTTCATCTAGAAAATTATGATGGATGCGTTCACCGTTCTACTAGTTGACTCTGTGGTGTACATATGTGAAGGAGCGTTAACGTTGGTTATTTTACTTAGGAGGCGGAGCCCTTGGACATCCGAAGGTCTTTATCAACTTGGTGAGTGTATAGTATAGATCCCGTCAATTTTGCAAGTGCGGAACGCTCCGATGGAGTAAATAGGGACGGCCTCCTTTTGAAATGCGCTTGACTATCTGAACGGGAGAAACGGAGTCCAATTGAATTTGAGCTCGGGGAGGCAGATTGTGGAAGCCGCGAACATACAGCGGGATACTCACTCTAACAGTTTATGCCCTGTCTAACTACCTTTTTTTATTTCTGAACAGGACGATGGTCATCCCGTTGCTTGCGGTAAGCTGGAGTTTATTTCATAAGAGTTCTTTTCCTCTCGTACTTTATATGCAGAAGTTCTGATTTAATTATTTGTTCATCTATCCTAGGCTACTGTGGCCAGCGTTTCCAGATTGAGCACCATCACCACTAGAGAAACAAAAAGCTGAAGAGTGGGGATATTGGGGTTTTTTTTGGGGGGGTGTTTGGTTTGGGTATTGACATTTTCGATGATTTTGAAACAAGATGTGCGGTATGATATCGAGCGGAGGGGGGGTGTTTTTTTCTTGCATGAGAATAGGGTCGTTGATGTCCTTGTTCCTTGCGCTTGGGTAAATTCTTTATCTGCTTTGTTGTCCGCTGAGAGTGGCATGCATTTTTCGTACACTTTTTTTTCTTGCTTTATATGAATCGAAAGGTGTCGGAGGCGACGAGATCTGATATGTGGAAGGGGTAGGGCGGGAGGATGTGGGGAAAAAGGGCATTGTTTTTTTTGGTTTGTTGTTTTGTAAAGTTAATATATATACACCAGAAACTCTGTCGTGCGTTGAAGGAAAAGTATGTGGGGTATAGTGGAAGGATATTATGGAAACTCTGACAATATTTGATGTAACTGAGAGGTGACGATAGCTTTCCATAAATTTCAAGAAACAATAAACTAGAAAATACATAGCACATGCATAAAGCGAGAAAAAGAAAATAACAAACGAAAAGGATCCCCACATTTTTTTTTGGCCGTTCTTGTCAAGAGAGGGTACCAAGACAAATGTCTGAGAGAGGGTCGTAGCGTCTTATCCTTCCCCTCATATTTAACGTTCCCTAATTTAAAAAAAAGAATCATGAATGCCAACATTCCCAACTTTGCTTCATCAACGTGAAGAGCATAGCGGGGGTTTTTCTTACCTGTCACTGTGATAAGAAGGTTGCTTTCTGCGTCTCCTATTGCAAAAAGT
This sequence comes from Chytridium lagenaria, assembly GCA_025449115.1. Taxonomy (NCBI): domain Eukaryota; kingdom Fungi; phylum Chytridiomycota; class Chytridiomycetes; order Chytridiales; family Chytridiaceae; genus Chytridium; species Chytridium lagenaria. The sequence goes on from JAHLKC010000087.1 coordinate 141,928, forward strand.
GAGATATAAAAAATGACGGGTTGAATAGCTGAATTTTGACTTACCGCATATAGGTTGAGCATCGTAGGATTGAGTTTCATGGACTAGTGTATCGAGGATACCGGTGCAATTTGAGCAAAGATTGAAATAGGTGCGTGAAAAAGAGGATCAGTTAGCCCGCATGCAAACCAGCCATCCCTCGTCTTCATCATTACATCAGCCAAGACGATCGTCGCAATACAGTCAACCTCTGTAAAAGCGCCCCCCCCCCCCCCCCCCCCTCATGACAACAAAGAGAAAGGAAATCAAACACTGACTTGTAACGGGCAACTTTAAAAAAAACTCCAAGTAACTCGCAACTCCATTAAACGCATTCCCGTTCCACAGTATCGCTGCAGAGTCCTTGTAAACGTTAAGCATGAGGTGTCGTTGTTTATCATAGATCTTGTAAATGTTTTCGACAAAGGTGTCGGCTGTTCGTGACGCTGCCGTGGCGAGTTCAGACATGGTCGAAACAAAAAACTTTTTAACAAAAAAAATGTGTTGAACACCACTATGCACCAAAAAAAAACAGAGAGATAAACTCCAATGAGAGCAAATATAATATTTTCGATTTGTATATATTCAGACAACAGAGGGAGATGGGGGGAGGGGAGATAAAAACAGTGATTTGTTTTTTTTTGAAAGAGTTGGAGGTGGATGGTGAACGAAGGGACGTTTTTTGAGCGTGCGTTTATTGCGTCAAACCAGCAGCAGCGGGACCCTTGAAAGGGTTCTCCTTGCCCTCAATCTGGATCTGCTTCTGAGCCTCCTTCCACTCGGGGGTTTGAGTAATAAGGGTAGGTTTGCCTGTAATTCATGAGTGAGTTTTTCATGGGGGGGGGATTTTTTTAAATGGGTTGTTGTGGACTTACGAGAATCCCACCAGCGCCAGAGACCCGCTGCGAGGAGAACGAAACCAGTGGTCCAGGCTGCGACACTGTACTTGAGCGCGGGGTCTGTGGGGTTGCGCGCGCCGTAGGGTCCGTAGGCGATGAAGTAGGCTGTTGATTTGGAGAACGTCAGATATCTGGTGATGGTGATGGTGATGGTTTTTGTTTTTTTTTTCGTCCGCCGAAAGTACGTTCATCATGATATCTATCCCTTTTTGATCATTCACCGGCCCCCCGGTCCGTTCAACAAGTAGGTCCGTGTTTTTGTGTGTTGATCGTTAGTTATCATCTCATCCCTGCCATCATTGTTGAACCCCATGATCTTCCAGCTCTATCCTTTCCAACATGTCCATCCCCTCCGTCATGATAAAACGGGCATAGAGAAAAGACTAACCAGCCCTCTTCTCCTCAAGAGAAAGAGTCTTCCAATCCCCCTTCTGGGCAGCCGCAAGCTTATCAGCAATAGCACCCTGCTCAGCTTCAGGAAGCTTTGCCCAGCGGGTCTCGAGCTGTGCAAAGGCAGCGGGGGTGACCGAGGTGGAGGCGGTCCTCCTTTGCTGGGTAGCGGCGAAACGGACGGCGGTGCGGAGCATCTCGGTGGATGGGGGGGAAGGCGAAAAAAAGAAAAAAGAATGTGTAATTTTCTTTGGGTGGTGCAAAGCGAGAAAAAAAGAAAAGGATCAACTTGACTCATGCTCACTGTCGGAGAGGGATGACGATGGAGGAAAGACGAGGTTAAACGTGTGCCTTTGTGCAGACGTGGAGTGAAGTGCATGTATCTGAGGATGTGAAGAAATAAATAGAGTGGTTTGATTTATTCGCTTTGTACGTAATTGTAAGGTTTTACAGCATTGCAGAGTTTTTTATTGCGTGGTTTCGAATGCCGTTATGAAAAAGTCTCATGAACTAGTGTTAGTCTAGAACTACGATTGTAGGAATCTAGTGTAAGCTTTCACATACGTAATAAAACTGCGTAGAGATGATTGAAATCCGTCATCCGACAATTCCAGGATTTGACGAAACATGGAGCAGCAACAGAAGTACGTCGATGACGCCTTTTTCATGACCAAAGCGATCGAAGAAGCCCGTAAAAGCGAACCAGTCGCAACAGCTTACTGCGTTGGCGCCATCCTAGTCTATCCATCCAAGCCCTCAACCTCACCTGACGCCATCATCACCACTGGTTTCTCCCGCGAACTCCCCGGAAACACACACGCAGAAGAATGCTGTCTTCTTAAGCTCTCCAATCCCTCCTCAGCAAAAGGTGCTACGATTTATACGACCATGGAACCATGTTCTACGCGGTTATCCGGAAAGAAACCGTGTTGTGAAAGACTTGTTGACGCACAGGTGGCTAGAGTTGTGGTGGGGTGTAAGGAACCTACGGTGTTTGTGGCGGACTGTCAGGGAACAAATTATTTGAAACAGAATGGGATCGTGGTGGATTACCTTACCGAGTTTCAAGGTAGTTTGCTTTTATTTCGTTGGATAGTCTCGTTGGATCGTTAGACAACATCTGACGTTTTTTGTTTCTATCTCATGTTGTAGATGCCTGCCAGGAAGTCAATAAGCACCTCACTGCACCCCTTTAAATTTGCGCATACACACAATCGACCCCGCATTACAATTCATTGTATACCTCTACATAGAGAGACCCCAGAATATTTTATATAAAAGCCGCCAACATCAAGGTCACCGTTTATTAGGCTTGAACTTTGACATACAAGCAACATACAACTTCATCTTGTCCTGGCAAGTCTCTAATGCCTTTCGTCCAAGATCCTTGTCCTATTTCCAATGAGAAATCGAATCAGCCCAGAACCCGAATCAATGTTGAACATCAAACACAAATGTAAACGCCATTGATGACCATGATCGAGTGTTGAAGTGGCGAGGCTTGCACACAAACTCACCCCATTTGGTACAGTGTTGTCATCAAAGCATCCAAAGAATGTATCCGCCACGTCTGCGCACTAGGAGATAACGAAAAGATCTTCAATTAGATACGATTGCACGGAGTCCCGTCTGTATGGTAGAGGAATCAAAGAGAGTTGTGATGGCTAACCTTTCGTAGCTTTAATGGAAAGAATGGTGGAAGTTGTGTTGGCGCTTCCATCGTTGAAGTTTCGATATTGACAATTCTTGGGAAATCACATCCCTTCATGGTGCCATCCTACTATTCATACCCATAGCATCCCTGTTATTCAATATGCCTACTCTTGGAATATTTACGACCATCAATCTTAATAAAAGATGTTTTTGCAGTCATTAGGTAATTCATGCGCAAGGAGTGAGAAAGTGCTTGTTTATTTAATGTTTCTGCTATTACCGAATGCATTGCTTCAGGGATGAAGAGATACTCGCTGATAAACCCTCATACTGTGTAAATGTTTACCCATTCCTTTAGTACATACGGTGTGTGCTGTCAACCGCAAGCATGCATGATTCTCGGAGAATTCAAACAGCTATAATGTGACAAACGCAAGTTGCAAATGTCCAAATGCCAATCCATTTTTCTTCTTTTTCAAATCTTTCAACAAGTCACATCAATGTGAAAGGTAAGCACACTTGTTCTTCTTTCCACACCCCTCTTGCTCTATCGATGCTCTGCCAGTGATTACGAACATGATATACCATAATCAAACTGAATATACGTCTGTTGAACAAAACATTTACCATTAGTTTCAGCCTTGGATGAGGCATTGCTTACCAACATTTATCTCTTTACCCCTCCTCTCTTTTCGATCATGCGTTTGTAACTGACTCTTTCTCTCTTGTGTCAGGTAGGGCTTTGTGGTAACACTGTGCGGATTTCCATAGATTATGGTGAGTGTTGGATACTCTTTTAATCCTCCCCTGTCTCTCCTCTTTATTCTTTTTTTTTTGTTGTGATTGATGAGTTCCGTGGATGATATTGAAGACGGGCGGACTGAAATAACGTACAAATTTCTTGATGCCCTTTGGGCATCGGTGTTGATAATGTCTTCATGCTGAGGATCTTTCTTTTTCTTTTCATTGTTGACACCTGTTCTATCGAGTATTGAATGTAACTGACTTTCATCTTTTCCAGATGATATCTATTTATACACCATATGCATGCTAATATATATGTATATGACATGACATGCTCTTGTATTGTTGTTTAAAAAATATAGTACATTTATTATTAGAATAAATATTAACTTGTAATAAGTATCTATTCCTAATGACGTCAATCATTATGCTTTTATTTATTATATTTAATATTTATTTACATGCACCATTATTATGTATTTAAATGAATATGTATGGCTGACGTAATTTCATCACCTGCTGCTTGATAGAGTTACACAAGAAATCTGTTTATTCATTTACTCATTGCATATTATTTACATACCATATTCACTACTGACCACCTACTGACTATAATGGCATCATCCAACCCTTCAAACTACTACAACGTCCTCGGCGTCAATGAGACGGCCACTGAGGATCAGATCCGTCAGGCTTACATCAAGGAATCCGTATGTCCTTTTCATTCCCATTCCTCATTGTCCTTGCACTTTTTCATTGCATGCATGCATGCATGCTTTTCTAACCCATCCTCCCCCCCCCGTCTTTCTCTTCATTTCTCCAACAGCTGAGATGGCATCCCGACCGTAACACTGATCCCGCTGCTACCGCAAAGTTTCAAGAGATTGCTCAAGCCTACTATGTCCTCAGGTATACAAAAAAAAAAAAGACACAACCATCCCCCACAAACATCATACTCATCCTCCCAATAGCGACAAGGACCGTCGTGATGCTTACGATCGCGCCTGCAAGTCCGACTCGAAATACAAGACGGATGAAAATGTCGATCCCCAACAAATGTTTGGAAACGTTTTCGATGAACTCCTCGTCCCTGAAGTCCCTAACCCTGTGTGGTTCTGGCAACCTATCGGTGGTGCCGCTGGAACCGTTCTAGGTAATCCTTTTTTTTTTTTTTCCCCCTTTCTTCATCCCTTTTTTTTTTCCCCTCACCACTATACATGACATTCTGACTCTTTTCTTCTTCAACCCCCTAGGTTTCATTGTGTTTAACATCCCTGGCGCCGTTTTTGGATACTGGATGGGCAGCAAGATGGGTAAAGTGAGGGACATGAAGGGTGTCTCTGTTTACGAAGCCTTTGCAAAGCTCGGCAAAGACAAGAAGGCAGAGATTCTTTCTCATATCGCCAAAAAGGTCTTTTCCACCGCCATTTAAATTTTCACTCCCCGCCATTTCCCTCCTTTGCATGCTCCCCCCTTTTTTTTAAAAAAGAAATTCGCCTCATGATATTCCCCCCCCCTCTTTTTTTATTGCTGGCGACCTCATGGCTTATATGCAGAGAAAACGTTTCCTCTCTCTCCCTTGTCGTTTTTTTTTTGTGGGTATGGTTTGGGTGACGACTGTTTTTGAACTTTTTTTTATTTATGAATACATTTGATATATATTGTACGTTATTCGTCATTGTGCGTTACTTTACAATTATTTATAAACACACAAATCAGTACGGTACTCGTCATTGCGCGTTACTTTGAAGCGGTGAATTGACACAATGATAGAAAAAGTCCTTTAAAAGAGCTCCAGTCAAAAAAAACAAACAAACAAACGAAAACGCCAAACGTATTTCATGAAATCTTACAATCGCGAGTGGATTCATGTAGGGTCCCAATTCGACGTGAAGCGCAGAGACTGACATAGTGAAAAGATCGCGGATGGAAAACTGATTTTGATGTGAGGGGGGGCCAAAAAAAAAACGGTTCACGTACCTTTTGTAAAATCAATCGCGCGACGGATGGGTTGAACATTCCTAGAGATACAAGGACACGTTCTTGCTGAAATGGGTTGAACAACGGAAGGGGGGGTTGAAACATGATATGGACTTACATTGGATTCATCTGAACTCTCTATATCATCACCTATGTTCTCCTCAACACCTCCCGCAAGTCTAATCAAATTCCTATAAAACACGGCATCATCAACATAAAACGCAACAAGAATACTCACCCAACAACTTCCCCAACACCTTCCCTTCCTCCAGCCCAAACAAGATGAATCTCACCTTCAAACCTCTTTGCAACCGTCACAGCACCTCCTAACCCCTCTAAAACACATTTCGAAAGTCCTTTGGTCACATCCCCAACCACTACCACCCAAATCCTTTGAAACTGGATACAAAGCCGGATCGCTAATTCCTCTAAATCACTTACCCCGTTTACTTTTTGGGTGAGGTGGGTGGATGCGCGGATCCTTTTTGGGGTTAGATGAAACATGTGGCGGGGGTTTACAGAATGCAGTCTTGCGCTGTGAAGAGGGATTCGAGGTGTGATGTGAGTGCGCGTTCGTGGACACGGGGAGGGTGGGGGAGTTGGGGGAGGGTGTGTTCGAGGAATTGGGGGGTGGCGTACCATGTTTGTGGAGGGGATGGGAGGGCGTGGTCGTGGTGGGGAGGATTGGGGAGATGGGGAGGGGTGGTGGCGTTAAACGTTTGTGGAGGGGATGTGAGTGTGCGTTCGTGGTGGGGAGGATTGGGGAGATGGGGAAGGGTGGTGGCGTAAAACGTTTGTGGGGGGTGGTGGTGAATGCGGCAATGTCACGGATAGGGTGGTGTTGGATGAGGTGGGAAGAGGTTGATGAAGGAGGGTTTGTGAATGGGGTGAATGAGGGACGGGAAGGAAAAGGAGTAGAAAAGGAGGGTGTAGCATAACAGGGTTGGTTTATAAATGATCGAGTGTCTTGCGTAGTATATAAAGGCTCGTTGCATTGAATCATCGACGCGTTGGTGTCTGATATGAAAGACGGTACGTTTTGCTGCATAAAGGATGAATGTTCTAACATGTATGATTCATCATTCTGATCCGTCAATATAGGCTTGTCGCGTTCTGTGAACGCCTCTGCATCATGATTCATGAACATATCTTCTCCGGAAGCTTCAAAGTTCATGTGACCACGCACCCCAAATATCCCGTCCTCCACGTTTACCGGCGACACCACCTCCCTCTTCATGCTGGGATACGGAAACAATGGAAACTCTTGCGAAACCTGACCTCCGCCCCCCAAAAACTCCAACTTTGTTCGTGGTAAAACCACCCTCGGTGCTTCACGCTGATTGTCACGCTTTCCACTGGATGTGCGGGATTTTTTAGATGGAGTGCTCTACACGCTGTGTTAGATGAATCAAATTGAGGTATATTACGTCTGTTATGGCTGTCGAGGTCAGCGGGTGGGCAAAGGGATGGTTGGCGCGAACTGGAGTCTTGTAAGAGTCGTCAAGGGTAGGGCTTGGACGTTTCCGCAAGGGAGGGGTTGTTAAGAGTTCTGTTTTTTTGCAAAATGAGAAAAGTCCAAGAGAAAAAAAAGCGTACCTTGATGCGGTTCTTCCAGTGGATCATTGATGTCTAATCAAAGTCACCTATAATCATCCAAGGTGTTGCTTCTTACCTTCTCCCACTTCCGGAAACTCGAAATCGGGCGCCCGCCAAAGCCTACCATCATCCACTTTCTCCGCAAGCAGCTCCCCCACATTCTTCACCTTTCTCCCTTCTCCAAATTGCAATATCGGATTCCACGCCACCCCCAATCCAGCATCCACCGTACTCAATCTTCCCACTTCAACACTTAGAATCAACTCCTTCATTCTTCGTCTCATGGATGGTTCTTCGATCGTAAAGGGTGGAGGCCGGTCTAGCACTGGGAGACGTTTACGACGGAACGCAAAGAAACTGGGAACAGCTGTTCGGATGCTTTCTTGAGCGCGTGGAAAGATGGTGAAGTAGGATTGGAGAAAGGTTTGAAGGTCTTCGGTGAAGGTGGGGTTGGAGTTGGGTGGTAGGAGGAGGGGTTCTGTGAAATACTTGGTAGGGCTGAAACAGTCAGTTAACCCAGATGTCATTGGGCGTACTTTTTTACGGGAGGTTCGTTGCTGCTGAATTCGCGTTCAAGTATATTGTCTATGGCGCGTCAGATCTTTTGTAAACACAAAAACTTTACCAAAAGTAGCCGAGGAGACTTGTAACCCGTTCTAAATATCAAACAGAGAGTTGATACATGCTAAAGGAATTCTACTCTAACAAAAAAAAAACCCTTACCAAAAAATCGTTGATGGTTTTGATATACTTTGGCTCCTTCACTATTAATGTTCCACCAGCAGGCGGATCGAAAAGTTTCCTCCTCTCTTGTTTGAAATCCTTGGACTCTGGTAAAACGCTCACCATGATCACCATTCTAGGCTTTACGAGTTTATCCCAAGGAGGAAACTCGGTATCATCTTCCGCTTGCTTATTACAAACAACTGGTAGTTCAAAACACCCAAGGGCCTATACATGATTAAATGATTCGTAATTAAAAGCGAAAGCTTACATAAGGAGTCTCGCTGAACCTTTGTACGTGTACTGTATCGTATAATCCTGGTTTAAAGTTTTCTTCGAGAACACAAGCGGGGATAGACCTTGAAAAGTTAGCGACAGTTTAGTGGTTATCATACTTTGTGACAAGTGGGGGCACTGTTGGAATGTCAAGTTTTGATGATGTGGACATGACAAAAGGCCTTGCGAAGGTTGGCATGGAGCTCAGGGATGATGTGGCGGATGACGAGTAGGTGGATGGAGCAGGGAGGACGTTAAAGTCGAGCGCAGTGAGAGTGACTGGATATGGTATATCACTTGAACTTGGTTGGCAATGAGGTAGAATAGGATGAGAGGGGAGAGGTGGTGGTGATTGAACTGATATCAAAGTGTAGAGGTAGTTTGTGGTAGAGTAATGATCGTTAGATTGTAAGTGATCGTTAAATGCCTTGGGGTTGACGTGGAGTGGGTTGAGATATTGATCGTGGATCGAGTGCATGATGTCTGCCCAAGAGTCAGGCCAATTTCCCGTGTCCACTCTTGGAAGGCCGTCGTCCTCATGCAGTGCATTCTCAGCCTCTACATCGTGATGATGTTGATAGTGACGGTCATCGTTGCTGTTGTCGCCTAACATCTGAAGAATACACTAGTTTTACAGCGTGAGAATTAGAAACACACACACAAAAATTAAAAAAAAGCCTGTTACATTCTCTTATTTTTATTCCATTTTTACATATTTTTTCTGGTTGTTTTATTTCGTTTCTCTGCGACGTTATTCATTCGAGAGGGGGTATCTTAGGGCTCAAAGGGGATATTTCCTTCCTTACGTACTACTTTCATTCCTTGGATTCTCGTCTTTTGAGGATGACTTCTTGCTTACGCGTTCTTGTTCTTACTTGATTCCACCTAAAGGTCTTTACCGCATCATCGTCGGCTTCATGCTGTGGTCCTTCTTGTACCGTCTGAAGGCTTCTCGGATGTGGTCAGGAGTGAGTGCTCCTGGTTCATTCCACTCCTGCTTAACCTCTATTGCTGTAAAACACGACAAAATAAAGTAAAAGTCATATCAGCAAGCAAAGACAATCAAGCTAAAAGGCATTTTTACCTTTCTCAACAATCTCTCCTATAAACATCTTGCCGCTACCAGCAACGGCGGTGATGACTCCCTGCGGCAAAGTTGAGCCAAGAATGTTCATCAACACCTGTAGAAAACTTCTTTAAACCCATGTCCGCATGCAATTTGCTCTCCACCTTTTTTACTGATCCCTTGGGGAGCTTTGACCGTCTATACACCTCAAACCGATGCAAACGCTCCGGTGTGAACGAATCAATCATTGCTCTGAGTAGAGAATAAGTATTTTCTACTCATCAAGCTTAACTATCACTCACTTCATGGCTTCCCGTTCCTCCTCCGTCTTCGGTATAATAGATATTTCATTCTCCAAATCATCATCAACATCCTCCTCCAATTCCAAAGGTCTATCATCCTGATTCGCACGTCCAGCGAGTTCCTCGTCCCCCACCGGCTCGTTGGTAATGGCTTGCTCTTCTGGTGCAGGCGACGCCATATCTTCCTCAATCGACGGTAGCGGCAGATTCGGGATAATCGCAGGCGCTGCGAACGCCTCTGGTATAGTAACAAGAACCGATTGAGACACTAACTGATATGCTCCTGAGCCTCCTCGCCCTCGACCTTGCCCTCTCCCCGGCCTCGAGCACGGCCCCTCCCAGCATCTCCAACTCCTCCTCCAATCACCCCACGACCTCGTACTGAATCTAACGGCGACCCCGATCGAACTGCATCCGCTCCACCTCTCCCACGAGATCCCCTTACAGCCTTTGCATCCCCTCTGGGTTTTGACCCGCGTGCTCCACGACTTCCTTTTCCTCTCACTGGACGTCCTGAAGCAGGGTCTATTGGAATATCCATATCAAAGTCAGAAAAAATCAAATTTTGGACTCCAGACATCTTTGTTTTCGTTGACAAACTGTGGATGGCTGACTGGAGAGAGGACGACGACCACGCCTGGGACGACATTGGGGACGACATTGACTTCCCACCCACAGATGTCGGGCTTGCAGTCGTAACGCCACTGAATCGTGCTGCATTGTTTGGTCTCACCGTTGAAGATGATGAACCGGATCATCAGAGCAGAGTTTCGCCCACAAATCATTTCAACACCATTCTCCCTAAACCCTCCGAAGGCACCGTGAAACCCATAATGTTAAGTCATTCTACTCTTAAAGGCGATTCAACACATACCGTCTCCTATGATATGGGGTCTTCAGCGGGATTTGAGAAATGGTCAGACGATCCTTCTCTTCCCGCCGAAATAAAGTATCCCCGAAGATACCGAGCTAGCCCATCCCCAAGCTCCAACACAAGCGTCGTCGCCTCAGAGGGAGAAGAAGACGAAGGGTTCGACGATATTGAAATTCCTGAACAACTTGGCAACATAATCAAGAGGACTGACAAGGTTGCTGAAGCAACACACGGTCGCGTGGGCGGAGGTACTCTAATTACTGTCCCCAACACTGTGAAACCCGCTTCATCATTTTGGAACGATACATCGGATGATCTATGTGACGATATCGAAATTCCAGAAGGTTTTGGCTGGAAGCGCGTTGAAAAAGACCTACAATGCGATGCAACAAAAAAACGGATCCCAGACAACGCCACACCATCTAAAATCCCTGTCTTGAAAAAGATGAGCCTACCTATGCCGCCAAGTAGGGATATTGCCGGATTAGGGGATGCGAGGTGGAGGATGATGCAGGGGATGAATCATTACGCTGCACCCCCGCCACCACAACCACAGCAGATATCTATACCTGTTTCTGGGGTGTTTTTTAGCGACGGAACAGAGTTGGATGCTTTTGACGATCTATCAACAAATTCATACGGTCGGACAGAGGGTAACGGAGATGTGAGAAAAGGCGATGAGGGTTTTAAAGCTGCAACCATTGAAAAAGGTAATTTAAATTGTTTTACTTTCTCGAATATTATGCGCGTCATTTTTCTTGCCCCTGGCGTGTGTTAAAACATTTTTTCTTGAACGTTTTAGTACCACTTTCCTCGTCAACACAAAGATTAGGAACGCACGTCTCATTAAGGCAACCTGCTTCCTATAAAAAGGTATCAAAAGCTTCTACTTTGTACATTAGCTTTCTATATCTGACATACTATACTAGCCCTCAAAAGCCAAAAAGAAGCCAACCCTTATCCGAAAAACGAGTCTAGACCTTTCAAAAAGTATTAATACCTGTTCCTACACCTTTAACTTGTTGTATAGCCATTGGCGGCATGACGTTTAACGCGAGCCTTCAACAATGGGAAGGCAACGAAGAAGTTCTCCTCGAATTTGATAAAGCAGCCACGTCGATTTCTAAACTAAGGCCTGCGCTTATCACTCAACACGGATTTTCGAAAAAGATGCCACAGGTGGTTGGGTCGATGATTTTTGATCCGGTCAAAATGAAGTGGATTGGAAATGAGGAGGAAGATGTCTTTGCCGATTTGGATGAAGATAATCTGTCAGATTCAACGGCGAGGACGGGTATGTGGACTTGCGTGTTTTCCTTTGAACCACTCGTCTAACAATATTTTGACATTGGCTGTATTCCATAAATCTACATGACCAACAGGAAAAGGTAGGAAACGATCAAGTGCAAAACTTTTTGCCTCTTTTTTTTTTAATTTTTTTTTTATGTCAAAATCGAAATTATATACTTAAAATGTTTTTTATTCTACTATTTGCGAACCTCAATCCAGACGCAGCCATCTCCCACTTCCCTGAGCTTGAACTCACAAAAATGCTCAAGCAAGCTCTCTACATCTGTGAGTCCTCTCACAAGCTCTTTATTGGGAAGTGGTACCCCAAAGCCCTCTCCGAATCAAAGAACATTGGGCGAGATACTTCTAAAGTACATCTTCATGATATTAGACGCATGAAGTTTATGAGCGATGAGAAGAGAGGTGTGAAGATTTAGTTGTGTATATAGCTATTAAATAGATTTTTATGTGTGAACCAAAGGCTGTCGCGCCGCTCTGTTCGTATTTCTTCCGTGTAGCATTTTTCTACATTTATTGAAGTCTGCTTGTCTTGACGCCATTTTTTTTAAAAAATATCTCAATGAAAGTGGTGCGGTCGCCTCGCAACGGCGTTTTTTTCTTTAAGTTAAATAAACAGAACCCCGCCAATTGAGTTAACCATCAACTTTATCTCCGCAGGTTGGAATGTTTTATATTCCAGCAGAGCTTTGTAATGATGGAGATGTTCAGGTTGGGATGAAGAAAAAATAATGATGTTCATATAATATAGACACCAACGACAATCCCAGATCAACAATCAGGTTCATGACAATCCACTTTGACCTGAGGGTTGCCAGACGGTATTAAGGTCTTTATGGATGCGAGGTCAGCAGCGACCGAAGTCTTCACGGCAGAGTATGTGAGAAAAGTGCTGAGGGATGGGAGGAGGGCAAGTGAGATGGTGCACTGTTTGTCATCGGGGAGGCCGTTTGAGGAGGAGTCATTTGCAGCAGTGGTACGTGTTAACAAATCATTCGCGATCACAGCCCTACCATCTACGTAAGTAACTCTCGGCTCTTGCGCAGGCCATGCTGGATGTTTCAGGTTACAGCTCGTTCACATCGTCGATGGTGAGGCTTGACAAATGTATTGGCATCAAATCTCACATATTTAGTCTGTTTATGGAAAGATAGCGTCTGAGGTCGTCACGGAGGAAGTCGGGACATACATCAAGAAGGTAATGCATCCGGTGTATGGGAACATAACACTTCGTGTATCTTTCAGATTCTGGAGATTGTGGACAATCACAACGGCGATGTCGTCAAATTTCTTGGAGATGCCATCCTTGTCACTTTTGAGTCCCGTACAGATGAACTACCCAAAGACGTGGTTACAAGAGGGATGATGTGCTGCCTCGATGTCATGCTAAACTGTTCCAATTTCAAGGTGAAGGGAACACCTGCGTTGTGGAAAATTATAATGGCATCGTCTAAAGACCAACCCGACCGGAAGGTCGATGACGTTTACACAAGCATTGTTGGTTCAATTTATAGCAAATCAGGTACAGATCATCTACACGAAGGCTCAACCAGAGCACGTCCTAGCAGGCCCAGCCTTGTTCCTGGTACAGAAATGCACCATATGGGTGGCAAGCGTGAATCGAGTTTGGAACTTGGTGACCCTCTAAGCAAGTCAACCAACCGGAGTCGAATAAGTTTGGAATTTGCACCCGAGCCAACCACTGGCTTTTACATCCAAGAACTGAAACTACATACGGCCATCACTGTGGGAGATATACGGCATACCATCATTGGAATTCCGGCGGAACGACTTGATTATTTTATCGACGGAGGGTGTCTTCACTATCTTTTCGAGTCTCTTGCCGCCGCAAAAGCAGGTGGGGTTTTGGCATTGAGAGACTTGTTTTCTAACCAGATTATGCCAACGTTGAAGGTGAACTCGGAATTGCGATGCCTGCGTGGAATTTGTTGGCGGCCGAGATATCTTTACATAATTATCCCACTTTCATGAAGACGGCACTGGTGGCATGTCATTAAAAGAGCATTCGTTCTGGTTAATCCAGAATTCTATTGAATGTTATGGCCAAACAGGTAAAGCACCGTCCTTTGGGAAAGCTACCGCCATTAAATACGGCGAATCCAATTTCTGTAAGTGACATATACTATATCTGAGCTGAAGTTTTACATTTTAGCAGGAACACAACTCGGTTCACCTTTTCGCAAAATTCGTAAATGCAGCAGTCTTGAGGAGGATGCGGTTTGATGCAGACTCAAATGTTCAAGAACTGCCGCATCAGATGGGTGATCTAAATACGATAGATCAATCTGGAAGTAGGGATATAAAAGGATTAAAAGAGTTTCGCCGAATTAGCGTCGTTTTTATCAAACTGGGGGCTACTTTTAATATTAAGGATGTTCAAAAACTTATAACAGTGTTTTTACAATGCATTAAAATGTCGCAGGGAGTATTTCAACAGTTTTCTGGTGAGCTGCAATATCTGATGCATGTTTATTCTGACCGAGACCATAGTTGATGACAAAGGGAAGTCTTTTTTGGCCTTTTTTGGCCTGCCCGTAAGTCAACTTTGTTTCCGATGGTGGGCGGTAATTCTAACATGAATATTTTTCAAGCCTGGAGGAAACGACGACTGCTCAAACAACGCAATCAGATGTTGTACCCAATTTTTTGAGAAAATAGACGCGTTTACCGAGGGCTCTATTAACGTTGCCGTCACAACCGGTGATGTTCTCTTTTTCGGAAATTGGCTGGTCCAAGCGAAAAGAAGCTAGCGTTCTTGGTATGACCTTTTCTACTTTTTTAACTCTGTAGGAAGAGCTAAATTTTTTTTGTAGGTGATGTAGTAAACGTTGCGGCACGACTAGCATGCTTACCATCCACCACAAGTGGTATCTTATGCGATGAAAATACTTGGAACACTGTGCGCGATACTTCATTCTCATACTTTGGAAGAATATATGTGAAGGGAAGGGATGGTCCAGTGAATGTATGGGAAAGAGTATCCACCGATATTAGGCGATCAATGGGGACTGAGATTAAGTCTGAGCATGTGGGATATGAACAAGAAAGAGATATGGTGCTAGGACGCATGAGGAATGGAAGCTGGTCGGGAAGAGAACCTGCATTCTTATCGAGGGGGAAAGCGGTATGGGGAAGTCGAAGATGTTGGAATGGCTGCTTAATAGATTGGAATCTACGCAATCAGATTACTGGTATGCAACTTATACTTATAGGGATACCCTCTTACAGTTTTTAGTTTGATACAAGGCTCCGAAATCGAAAGCTGGACGCCATTCTACGCCATATCCAATCTCTTGTCTTATTTCTATAAGAACAGAGAGATATTGGATACCAATTTAGAGAGCCGCGACAGAGCTTCGTCGCTTCTCGAAACTCGAAGCTTATCATTGCCTCGACGTAATAGTACCGCGAGGAGGACCTTTGA
Source organism: Chytridium lagenaria (assembly GCA_025449115.1). NCBI lineage: Eukaryota > Fungi > Chytridiomycota > Chytridiomycetes > Chytridiales > Chytridiaceae > Chytridium > Chytridium lagenaria. The sequence continues at coordinate 157,202 of JAHLKC010000087.1, forward strand.
TGAAGCCAGCTTTTCAAATCTTATCTCTCTGATGAAGTGTATCGGAGAAACTGATGAAGCTGCTATCGAAATTGCGGACCTTCTTCCAAACCTCGGACGACAGAGAAAAGATGCTACACTTATCAACAAGGAGAGGTCGGCTTCAAATTACGCCGTGTTGTCGAGTATTTTGTTGAAAAATGCAAAGTTGTAATTATCATCGATGACGCTCAGGTATGTTAGATATATTTCTAGGCTTGGCTCACTCATTTAAAGTGGATGGATCCAGTATCCGTCGAAATTCTTGAAGCCATGATGCAAGACTCTGATAAGGTATTTAGCTATTATGGTCATGAAAAAATATTTAGCGCAATGTAGATATTTTGCCTTCTTCTATCCCGACCATTGACAAGCTGTCAACAAAATCAGCAAATTATGTAAGATTGACGGTCTATCAAGGATCCAGCTTCAAGGCTTTTCGAAAAGGGATCTTGAAAACTTCTTTCTTTCAAAATTGGATCAAAGCCGGGTGATATCCATACATGACACAATTGTAGATGGCAAGTTACATACTTTGACGTGTCTTTTGCGATTTATTTTTCTATTTCTCTCTCATTTAGACTAACATTATTATTTTTTGTAGAAATAAGTGAAAGAGGTGGTCTGAGACCATTATTCGCCTCACTTCTGGTGGATCGGATTATTTCGTGTGAATCAGAATGGGCTATCGATGCTGAGGGCCAACTATGCATAGAATCTGGTCTATTGCAAGCGATCCTGGAACCTGGAATTAGCTCCATTGTAATCATGCAATTTGATCGGTAAATTTCATTATGTTACTTATTTAACATCCACAGACTCGACCCGAGACTTCAGGATCTTTTGAAAGTATCAAGTGTGCTGGGTCACTACTTCGATATCGCAGATGGGGTCGCTTTGATGGCGAATAAATGTGCAATGTCTGTTGAGGCTTGGATTCAGTTTGCGATTGACAACGATACCTATCAATTTTTGGTTAAGGATGCCAACAACCAGAGCTTTGGCGATCATTATTTTCGGCATTCCTTTATATCCGACGCTATCTATGAAAGTATAGCATATTCAGAAAGAGAAACCCTGCATGCGCGCGCCGCTGAGCACTTTGAGGGATTTTTAAATGAGAGCAATCGAGCCTTTCTCCTCCCTATTGTCAGCTTTCATTACAGCAAATCTTCAATCATGGCAAAAAATATCCTGCCTAGAGGAGCTTGGGGTAAGCCTCATTAATGCTAAATCGGTTTCTAATATGTTATAGATTACACTACTTCAAGAGTTGCCTTTACCTTGAAGCCCGACAGAAATTGACCGAGCTTATTGAGGCATTTAACAGATTTTGGAAACAATGGTATAGAAGGTTCTTGCCTTTCTATGGAAGCTTTAAACGTTAAGAAAACTCGCATCGCATATTGGTATGCTGTTTTGGGGAATGCGGGAGGCCAAATGAGAGAACTTGAAAATGCCAGAGAACACGCTCTAATTTGTCTTACAATGATTAACGAGCCGTGGCCTTCGGGACAACAAACCAAACCAAGCGAGAGATAGTTCGTGGAGTGGGGCGACATCTTTATTACTTTTGGGCGACAGGAAAAGGCCGGCGGACCCAGTAAAGCTTCGTCGGGAAGAGCGTTGATGACGAGCGGGGAAAAAGTTCTTGAAAGGGCATATTCTACGCTTCATCTTTGCTCTTCCGCTGATTACAAACTTTCACTAAAACTATGCGCATTTTGTTGCTTATAAAATCTCTCAACGTTGCTATCTGTATGTCAACTACGAAACCAACAACATGGGGAGCAACCTGCCTTCAAGCTGCATATGAATTGTCATGGAGTTTACCAGGGCTTTCACATACGTATTTTCGGCTCGGCTGGGAAGCTGCAAGATTCGCTGGACCACAAATTCACGAATTCTTTTTCTATCCTGCGATGTTTTTTCTTCTCCAAAGCAAATTTAATGAGGCAGAAATGGCTTGTAGAATGCGGCTGGGGTAAGTCATTTTTCTTTATTTGGCAAGAGATTTTTTTACTAAAACCATTCTCCGATTTTTCGTAGTCATGCAACTTTCCATAATTATGCTATGGGGAAGTTGGGTAAGATCGCCATATCAAAAATCTGTTAACCCTAACCCAGCATGTCATTTGTTTTGAATCGAAATACGATTTTTCCGAGGGGAATTCGGATTTGGGACTGAACTCTTAAAGGACGAATTAAACCTTATGTTTGACACTGATATGGTGCTCGGTTACGCGTCTTTGGTGTTTCTCACCTCCAAGTGTCTTTATATCGCGCCATACGAAATAACAGAGAAGCTGCAGACTCGCCTGGAATTTTTTTTGCAGGCGTAAGTTCACTTTTCTTTCCTTCGATGCGAGTCTTTAGAACTACGTTTCCTCTGATATTTTTGTTACTACATTAGTTCATACCAAAGGCAACCATTTCCTCATATCTTCTTGCCAATAATCTATTAAGGAGCATGACCTGCCTTTTGGAAAAAGGAAATATTCTTGAGGCCGTAACATATTTCAACCACTTCACGGAAAACCTTCAGACGCTGAACATGGTATCCATTATCGCTTACGCAATAGCATCACTGTCTCCTTTCATAGCTTGGGTACTTATTTGCGCTATCTATACTCGGCCGGTTGTAATGTCGTCCTGTACTTCGGAAATCAGAATTCTGGCTAAGGCGCTTGGTCGAGCATCTGAGGTCTTTCGATCAATCACTTGTAAGCGAAAGATAACTGTTTTGGAGCTTCCATATCGTTTCATCAACGCTGCGCATCTCTGGGTTTCCGGAAACAGAGGAAAGGCATATAAGACCATTGAATCCATCAGGAATTTAAGGACGGCACTACATTCTACCTTTCAATCTGATCTCGGCATTTTTCGGCCACTACTGCCTATGGCTGATGCTTTCTTAACATCAGGCGATATCAAGAAATCCAAGTTGCTTGAGAGTCTGGAAATATTTAACGCCATCGGCGCGCGCAACTTCGAACGATTCTTGCAAACCCTTATGTAATCACTTGTTTATGTAGATATGTAGCTTGTAATTATGGGAACTAAATACATACCTGCTGCTTTCGAACCTTGGGATGTAAAAATCGATCATCCCAAAGAATTTCGAATGCTCTAACTCTCACAATCGTTTTGGGTTTTAATTATCCGAACCAAAGTAAGTATTTAATATGAACGAAAAGGGCAGAAACCGTGACCTTTATCGCGACGTATGCCCGCCACACCCTTTAAATTGATGCTTCACGAGCCTCAACAGGGCACACCACATGTATTGACTAAGTTTGCTTCTGTCGTAGGATCGCATATGCAATTCATGAACCTCTCAAACCTTGGCGATGCTGGACATTTCTGGATTTAGTAGACGATTTCCCTTTAGTGATTGATTCAAATGGTTTCGAACGAATTAATCCGGAAAAATGGGCAACCGCGCAAGCTAACTAAGCTGTTGTGCGATCTAATGGCGGCATAAACAAAACGGAACTCCGACTAACAAAAGATCTTGTAAACTAAACGCAATCAACGGACTTGACAAGCCTCAACCATTGGCCCAGTGGCAGTATAGGTTTTCTTGCTGCTCTCCTCCACATTACAACAGAAAGTGCGATTGCCGACCCGTTAACAACCCTCCCTCGACTGCGGGTATGACCGATTTATGAAGGGCCTCTTTTTTAAGAGCGAGGCTCCCCGTTGCCAGATGAAATGAAATGAGAGAGAAAATCAATGTTATATATATTTAATCGTACCAGCTTTTCTCCGATCGTGTAACCCCAACAAGAAACAGAACGCAGGTATGCAGTGCGGCAAAGCACGCGCGCAAGCTTGCAACGCGGCATTCCAGTCCCCGGCGACAGATGGAGACCGATCAAGCGATGGGTGTCGACGGGGGACGCCCGCCCGCGTTCCGGCGGTATAGCGACATCGTAAACTCGTGGCGAGTGCGGAGGTAGCGGTAACACGCCTCCGAGGTCCACCTGCCCAAATCATTAAATAGTTGAGAACCCACCCCTGATACAAGAAATGCGTCGTGCCCCTCCGAAAACTCGACTCCCCTGCAGAGAAACTGCAGACGCCGCAGTAACTGGGCCTTAACCCACGCTGTATCCGCGACTGCCCGGATGCCAACGTCACAATGGGTAATCCCACGCATTGGGGGGCATGAGCCCAACAACACCTGCAACGCACCCGTCCCATCCAAACCCGGAAGCCCGACCGAAAATAGCAGATACTGCGTGAACGCCGTGGCCATCTTTGTTCGAGCCAGCCACGCATACTCTTCAAAATCCTGGCCGGGAGACGATTGCGCGGTAACATGGCGCCGGCGCAACACCTTCCCTGGTCCACCCCCAGCACGCGACCTCGGAAAAGCGAGCACACAAGCAAAACGCCAGCGTCACGATTGCCCACAACACGGCGTCATCCCGCTACGACACGACCAGGTCGGCGCGAAGCAGAGCCAAATGGTCGAGGGTAAACACCGCCTGCTGATTGGGAGCCGGCGGCGGCGCAAACGAACGCACTTTAGCCAACGCCTGCCTCACAGACTCGTGGTTACGAATACCCGCCCAATCCTAGCCCAAAGCGCGGTGATGAGACCCCAACGCCAACAAATACTGAAGCAATGTCCCATATTGCAAGTCCCCCTGGAAAAGCCAATAACCAAATGATTGACCACGCGAACCAACCCCTGGAGCGACAGCGGGAACACGTCCCCCCGCAGTTCCAGCCAAACCCAACTCCATTTCCAACACCCCGACTCGCCGCACCACAGCAGCATACGATTGACTGCGCGGTAAATCCGTCGCAAACAACACAATGTCTTGGCCGCCGTGGGAACGATGTCGTCATTGCGCCCGGCAGGGCAAGGCGACCCCGCTCGCATGAAACTGGGCTAAGCCCACAGTGTCCCCATCCACCGCAACGAGCGATCCCGGCAGCACCACCCCGGTGGCGCTTGCCCGGGTATAGCTCAATGAACCCCGCGACATCACCCTGCGACAAGCGGTCACACCCCTCAACGTTCACGCAGCTGAGGTGCACCATCTGCAACTCAAACGAGAATCGAATCGCCGCGCGGACCACTTCCCGCACTAGAATTGACAAGATCAGAGTAGACCCATACCCCTTCTCAAAGACAGCCACTTTATTGGCGTTATCCGTGTGCCACTGGATGCACTGCCCGGATAACGCGCCACCCACGGTCGCCAAGCCCAATGCAACAGTAGCCAGCTTCCACTTTTGCATGCCGGTCCCTCGGCAATGGCGCCAACGCAATGCGGGCACCACCGCACCAACCAGAAATGATTCTGCGTGCAGAGCCCGGCCCCCGCCAAAGAACTGTCACTCACCACCCCACATGAGATGCCGAGCGCCACACTTGCTCGCGAATGTACCCCGCCCACTCCAACATCGTATCGGCAAACCACTCCATGCACCGCCACCAGGACCACAACCTGACGCAGCGGATCCATCCCACCCAGCAACCCATAGACATTACTTAGATACACCTGCCCTTGCTGCAATACCTGGCAGACCCGCGTCAACGTCCCCGCCACCACTGACACCCTCTGCGCCGTCATGACCTTGAACCCCGCCGCCTCCAGGAGCAGCTTGCAAATCTCATTACGACGGGAGAGTTCGAGCGAAATCGTTCGTGCCCGCGTTTCGACCAAAAGCCCCAATACCCGAATTGCCGTTCCAAACAGCACTTCCAGCTTCAGGTTATACCCCACCAAACCAAAAACGCCGCGGATCTGCGCAATGGTTCTATCCTCGATACCCGCCGGTGCCGCACCGAAAACGTTATCGCTATACCCCACACAATTGACACCCCCCTTCACCCACAAGATCCAAAACATACAGTTCCCAAATTGACAGCAATGAAGCCCCGCATCCCATCCAAACATTAACGCATGGTCCACGAACACCATACCCTTGGAAACACACCTTGGTATAGCTGGTTGACCTCCCGGCGCGGGAATAGCCGGTACGCAGCCTTAGCGTCAACCATCCACAAAATGCACCCAACCAGCAACGCCGCCACCATTTGAAGATGAGCGTCCACCAGATCCAAGAGACATGGCCCCAGGTAATCCCGTGACGTCAAGGCGTTTATACTCAACAAATCACGTTAATGTGAAATCTCTGGGCACGCTCCTTGGACTTTAAGTCCATAGAAGCAGATCACAAGATGTCATTACATGTCTAATAAAGATTAGCAGTAACAGGTCTACTCATTAAAGAGCTATTACACTCAATGTTAGTAGTATTAATTTAAGGTGTGAGGATAAAGTGATTCTATGGGGGTTTTTCTAAGGGTTTCCGACAATGCCGATCAATGAAGATACTAGGGTGACAAAGCTCGAAGCTATGTCTAACAACCATTCTGGTGTCAATCTACAAGACTCTTCCAACAACTCTTTTATATAACCCATTACCTATGCAAACCAGCAGTCAAGTCGTATTTCCACGCGCTCCCAGGTGGTGGAGTCGTTTCAGGACTCAATGGCATGCATAAGAGGGGGAATAGTGTAGCGTACTTGCCTGTCATCGTCCATGAGCATCAGGAGGGGCATTGAAGGAGTTCTCATTCAAGAGCATGTCACAACATCCCGTGCCATGGTACACTTTACGACTTAATTAAAACAGGGCCCATTCCAAGTAAGAGGCAGATAGAAAGACATGGTGTCATATAAGCAATGTGGGGGGAAGATCATGCACAAACAGGACAGGATATGATGATTTTTGTGGGGACAACTTCTCTCTCAGTTTATTATTAATTTTGCTGCTGTAAATAAGTTAGTCAAAAAGGATATAGTAAACAACAAAACAAACAAGAAACGAGAAAAATATAAACAATAAACACATAAACCCCTATAACATAAGTACTTCTGCTCGTTCCTAACGCGCCTATATAACTTTAAACAAATACGCATTAGTGACGTCAGTCGTAATTTGACAACAAAGAATCATATAAGAGAACACGTACTCTTGGAAATATAAGTGACGCCTAGGCTAAGACAATCATTTATAGTCATTATATCTTTTATTTATAGTAAAATATATCATGTGAAAGATGAGAAAACCTTCAATATTTCACAGCAAGGGACCGAAAAGTGAACAAACCGCACCGTGCCATCGGGGGCACCGTCCTGCTGCGTTTGAGACACTGGAAACTGCTGCGCCTCAGCCGTAGTGAACAGACTCAAACGCCAACCGAGCGCAACCTCCTGGGCGCTATTGGCACGTAACTGATCCGCCGCCGTCAGGTGGAACGCCGTTGCTGAAGCGTGGTTAGAGACGACCACATGGCGTTCCTCCGGGATTACAGCCAGCAGCGCAAACACCCGCGCTAGACCATGGAGCAAGAAACTCCGAAGCGGCTGGTTGGGCAAATAAACCGTCAACGCCGCAAACTATCCCCCGGTATGGGAGTCAGGAGCTTATTTAACCCCTCCCGGTAGAGCAAGTACCACGCCACCCAAGAGGTGGGACTCGGTGAAGGGAAGCTCCGCTGGCGCTAGAATACCTAATACCTTAATTCTTGCCGGCATCACGGTCGTCAATGGCAAAACCATGCGGGGCAATTGCGCACCCCCACTGCCGCGTTGCGATGCATCCGGGTTCTCCGCGAACGCGCGCACCCCCTGTTTCAGCGCCACCACCCCCCTATTCCTCCGCCGCCAGGGGTACCTCGGTACCCCCAACGAGGGCCTCACACCTCCCATCACCCACAGACCTTGTCACCCCGTTAGCGTCCCCGATGACCCCCGCGCCACTGGCCGCTGAAATAGCTCTGGCAGCCCCGCCATCCCAGCCAGACTCCCACTTGCTGACCCACCCGCTGCTGTCCCTCCCTCTGCTGTGCTCCCCGCGCCACACATACGCTGGGGGACACCCCGTGACCCAGCCGTGAGACTGCCTTCGCCACCTCCACGGACACCCCAGTCCCCAACGCCTCAGCGATCATCCGGCGCAGCATGCTCTCTAGCAGACCCCCGACCTGGATCCTGGCCGGATGACGGTGCTGCTGATCCCGTCGGTCTCGACGCTCTGCCGCTGAACCAGACCAGTCCGGGTCCTACAATCCCAAACCCCGCAATCCCAGGGCTGTCCGCCGCCGCTTAAACGCCGCTGTGGCACCTAGCACGGACCGCTCTGACGCCTCCACCGTCCGTCGGATACTGGATACAAACTCTCCCACCTCTTTTGGCCGGTTTTGTTCCCGAGGTCCTCCCCCACAGCCTGCACCGCCTCAGAGCCAGAACCCCCCACTTTGATTAGTTCTTCCAACACATCCTCCTCCCCGGAACCAACGCCACTGGGCAACTTCCTCCCCGTAGTGCTGCTTGGCTGTGACATAATGGCAGACCTATAAACGTGTGAGCCTAAACGAAGCTCAAAACCAACCAAGATGTGGTCGGAAAAAGGGAAAAAGAACTTTGTTGTACTACGAACTTCTTTCACTTTTGAATCCACTGACTATATTGGTGATATTTATTAATCTGATTATAAACCCAAAAATAAAATAAACTACAGTTTCCTTAAGTAAGTTCACTCACGTCTCACCCACTGCTTCACTGCCTGCTTCACCCACTCTCACCCAGCTTCACCCACTATTCGGACTTTAAATTTTATACTTTGACACCAAAGCATTATGCCCCGGCAAAAGCAAGCGAAAAAACTCCAGAGAAGCCGGACAAAAGTTGCGGCAAGGCAAATAAAAGTTGAAAAAATGAACAACAGAGAAGAACGCCATCCAGGCGCTTGCTGATGCGGGTCTAGCAGCAGCCATTCAGAGGATAGGATGCGTCATGGAGGAGACTTCCAAGACCATGACCTCCATGATCAAACACGAGCCCAACATTCAACGGGCGTACGAGAAACACTTCCGTGGACTCAGAAAGTTTTTTGAGCGTATTGGGGATTATGATAGACTCATCATTCTGGAAGAGAAGCCTCAGAAGCATTTTTGCCCATCCATGAGGCCGGAATCCATAAACCTTTATGTCCAATGGACGAGGAGGAACCCGGACAAGTATCCATTGCTTTTGGACCAGGATGATAATCTTGTGAATGATGTTTTGGGGGAGCCAATATCAACGGACGGAAAATGGTTGGACCCATGCAACCTTGACCAACTGTACTCGGCAATTGGAGATTTACATCTCACCCGGAAGCAAAATGTTTGCGAGCTGTGTGCTGCAAATGCCGTTCTTCATGAGATTCCAAAAGGATGCCAATGGCATCTGCTGGTGCCGCAGGTGTGGAGTGCAGGAAATCCTACTGAAAGCTGTCTTCTTAAACACACCAAAGGAGAGAACACGAAGAATGGATTGTCCTACCAGGCCTCTGGAGTTGCTGCCATCTTACCGCATGAACTCTTGGACATTCACGATCACTTAATTGGTTCTGAAGCTACAACCTTGTGGGACCTGGAATTGTGGCTTTGCACCCTCATTGCCAATACGTATTTTCCTGTGTTGTGATGAAGTCATCAATATTGAATTTGAGGACATTGGATGCCTTCCAAAAATACGATAAATCGAAATTTGTGACGGTGGAACAAATCGATTTGTGCCGGCGGTTCAAATGAATTTGTACTTCGGTACATTTGAAAAAGTTGCCACCAAAAATAAATACTCGAATTAGAAAACATTTAGTTATAACCCCGTTTAATATGTCTTCATGCATGTAAATACTTCATACTTGTACTAGCCTATCTTCAAGAGAGGCTAAGAAACTGGCAGCGCTGCTGCTCTTGAGGAAACGGATAACCCCTTCCACCAGGAGCTGTAGTAGGCTTCTGGCGGTTCGCTTTCGTTGTTGGCCTCTTTCCCTTTCTCTTTGTCGCTGATTTGCCAACCTTTGCGTCTTTAGCTGCTCCTTCCCCACCTTTAGATCTCTGTAATCCTTTGCTGGAACCTTGGACGTTGACAGGAACATCAGAGACATCAGGGCTGTTGGATGCCAAATCGTTTTCGTTGTCTATGTTTTCGATGGGGAGGGAATCAGCGATGAAGGAAGCGGCCATCAGGGGGTTGGATCAAAGAAATAATTTGAAAAGTATTAATTAATATTATATACATATATATTATGTGCCGACACAAATATCAAATCTGTCGAGACGATTTTGTGGTCTAAACAGATTTGTATTTCGGTACAAATTCATTTGAACCGCCGTCACAAATTTCGATTTATCGTATTTTTGGAAGGCATCCATTCAGGAGAATCTTTCATTAATAACGACAGTTTTGACGCTGGAGAGCTTGTCCTCAAAATACAGGTTGGTTACAATTTATATATATTTTATATTTCTAATATTTATATGGTGTTGCAAAGGGAAATAGCGATAAGAGCCCTGTCTATCTTACCTTATGGCGGGACAACACATTTCCTCAATTGTGCCCTATTTGTCACCTCCTGATTTACATCAAACTTCTCGGTGTGGTCTCCGGCTTCCTTTTCCCTGACAAAGATCAATTAACGGCTCTTCTCGCCTCATCAAACCCAGACAAGAGCGTCAAGAATAATATTTTGTATGACGCCTACTAAACCGCATTGGGCCAGTTAATTAAAATATCTTACGAGATATGAAAGAAGTGACCATAAACAAACTTTGACTACCAACTTTCAAGCTTAACACGGAATGAGCAGGAATGTTGAGTAGAAAAAGTTTGAATATGTTTACACATCAGTTGAACTTGATAAGTTCACTAGAGGTTTTATTTACACTAAATCTGATGCAAGCTCCGACAGTTTTCGTTGTATACGTAATACGTGACAATAGAATCTCAGGAGTGAACATACTTTATTGAACCGTTATGGTCTTAGGAATTAAATGAATTAAGTTTAAAAGCTTTGTAAAAGTTACGTCTATGCACGTGAATATGGAGATAGCATATTATATAACTATCGGGTAATGGCCTCTATGAGAGATAAAGATTAAAACTTGAATACTGTGTCAAAAGTACAGGTCACCTTGATACACCCACAAGAGTTTACTGATAAAGAATAATTGAGATTTAAGAACATTACATATATAGGTATACTTTGGGAGTATACTTATACATAGTAACACCAAATAAGTATGATGTTGCCAATCATGACTTCTAGCCCCAGGCAATAGTTTAATTTGAGTACTATGAAAGGCCTATGACAATATGTTGTATAACCATAATCAACATGGCTATAGTACATTTTGATATCTGTGATAAGTAAAGGACGTCTATGACGACGCTGCTCAAGAAAAAGAACTTCAAAAGAGTCATCTAGTAACAACCAAAGAAGAAAGTAGCTAAAAGTATAAACCATGAGACATTTAGACGTTCTAATAGTGATGTCGCCAAAGATATTATGATGACCCAGACTTCTATATTGAGAAGTTAGAAGGCCATTCATGGAATGGACGTGAATATGATTATAAAGTAAAGGGTTAGGAGAAGGTCCCTGCCACAATATTTGGCTACCTGAAAGTGAGGTTCCCAAGACAATAGTTGCCAACTACTGGGTTGGCATAGCAAAAAACCTCAGAAAGAATTCTTGAAGAGATCAACACATATACAGAAGTATGGCTATCCTAAGAGTATAGTTATCCTAAGAGAGACTGTGTGGTTCCAATCAGTTGTACAGACGCCACAGATAACGATGGTTTTAGAAGTGAACCTAGTGACAAAGATGCCCCATTAGAAGATACACCTATACTTGACGCACATTGAAAAGGAGATGAAGTTCCATTAGCCCAGAGATTTCGTTTTCAAATTGCTATTGCCCTTCTTTATCCCCCATTTTACACAATGAGCTGCATTAGAGCAAAGATGACATACAGCACACCAAAATTCTTGCCTTAGCAAAAGAGGAGCTGCAGCCAAGATTCCAACCCGTAGTAGGTCAAGGTTTCAATGATGGAGGGCCAGAGACAGAAACTCATAGAAATCACTGTGTTGCGCCATGCCAATCCTTGGACGTTTTCCAAGTAATGCAGGTGATCTTCACTTACAGGGAAAACATCAAAAGCAATATCAAAAGAACCTAGGTTGGGATCACACATAACCAGGTGGAATGTGCTCAAGGAGGGAGTCCATTCACCCTCCAAGGAGCTTACCAAGCCTCAAAATTGCTGCAATAAGCTGTTTTCACATATTCTGATCTGAGAGCCAAGACATGAACCTAAGAAGGCTTGAGCCCTGGATAGACGCATCTGTGGGATGATTCCATTGAAGGTTTGGGCAGTATAACCGCCTCTGTTCTATTCTTGATGGCTATGACAGGAGACCTGAGCACCAGCTGGTTAAACTCATAACAACAATATTGTTTCTCAAACAGAAAAGAATAGCACTGGCCCAAAGGCAGCCGGGCTTGGGTGTGCAATGGGCTAGTCCAGGTCTTCAGAGGGTGAATGTAAATTTATTTAGCTTTCTTCTTTTATAATAAACACTAAAAAACACCAACAAATACATTAATACCTATCAACATAAAGAAACAATGAACAACATACATCTCACCAGCGCGCATTTCAAAGCAGTGGCCGCCGTTATATATAAAAACCTCCTTCTCAATATTTATGCGAAAAGCAATTAAAACTGCGGGAGGAAAAAAACAGAACGGTGGATAAAGGGAAAATTACTAAGCACAACAACTATAAAATATGACCCATTTATGCCTCTTGGTCAAGTTATACAATAATTTCACAAATTCAGTTTTTGTCCTCTTCATTTGCTGTCAGGCAATTTTTCTTCAAGTTGTTGGTTTACTCTTTTTCATTAAGTTTTACGGTGTGAATGTGTTACGTGAATTCAGTCTTATTCTCAGCATGTTTGATTAGTTTGATTATCGGCCTTTATTGATTGTGAACCATCATGAAATTCACATGCCATCCAGGCAGGAGACACTGGGACGGTGGTGGAGAGTGGTGTTGGGCCGTGGTAGAGGGATGATGGTGGTGACGCTGTCAGGTAATGAGGTTGTAGGATTAACAGAAAGATGATCAGAACGTAGTGGTAAAGGGTTGGCAAAAAGAACCACTTGCCTGTTGGGGGCGCGGACCCAAAAAAACGGGATTTTGAAGGGGTTCTCTGATAGTGGGGGATGTCGCGCTTTTATTCATGTTCCCGACCAAATTCGCAAAAAACGAGCGCTTTAAGCGGCGCTGGGTTAGTTTTTGTTGGTTATAATACTTCAGGTTTTTCGTGTCTTGGTGAATCAGATGATTTTTGTTACTCCCCATGTTTGTTTCTTTGAGTGTGTTTTAGATTCTTCTGACCCTCCCTCCATTGCACCTGCTTTGTTGTCTATTCTCCTGCACTCATCCTCCCAATCCAATGATGCAGATGTTAACACTCCTACCTTATCCTTACCTAATCATCTCCAACTCTGTCCTTCCGTCTTCTCAAATTTTGCCACCCTCCACTGTTGCATCACCGTTACCTGCTCCCATTCAAACGCACCTCTCTGCTCCCCTCCACTTCCTCCATCAACCTATCCCCAATGAATTCCCACCTGTCCCTTCCCCCACTTGTGAATATGGTAGTGACCCATCTGTTCACCCTTCTACTCCAACTTCTGACTCCTCCCTGGGATAAGTACCGCGGTTAAATTCGACGACAGGTAATAAATTTTCGTTGGTTCTCATGCTCATCAGCAGTATTGCGGTAGTATACGGTAGTAGGCAGTGGTACGCGTAACCTTTTGTAGAAATTTTACGAATCGCTTTTCAAAAATTAGGCGTAACGGGACCGTACCAAAACCAACGTGTATCTGGAATTGTCATCGATTGCTACTATATTGCTGTCAAGGGTTGGTAATGCTAACAGCCATATAAAAATTCAATTAAACATCATTGTGGCAATGTAGGGTTAAAACATAATGGCAACAATCAACGGCCGCACAACGTAATCCCAACAGTATACGGCCGCAAACGGCCCTTTACGCTCATATTTGATAAGCGTTGCTCACAAAAGTAGTCACTGTTGCTTCTTACGCCACCGAACGTTACGCTGCGAACACTATAGTACAAAGCTTTGCTCTATACTGACCTTTGTGCGGTATTGTGGTGCTCAGTGCGCAGCCAATCTGTTGTAGTCGGTGTTTGCGGGATGCTGTCGGTTGATACCCTGCATTGGAAAACCAAAATTGATCGTCACACCAAAAGAAAATTGAGGTATGCTGCCGCCAACTGGCGCATACGCCCGTACACGGCTGCTTGCCTTTATTGTCATGCCGACCAAAACAGCTATTGCGACCCGCTGCACCGCTTATCAAACTTGTTTTTAGTACAATTGATAACCACATGTTTTAGCAACCTTTCTGAAGTGTTGTGGCGCTCAGTCCGCAGCCAATCTGTTGTATTGGGCGTTTGCGGGATGCTGTCGGTTGATACCCTGCATTGGAAAACGAAATTTGATCGTCACACCAAAAAAAAAAAGGGGTATACTGCCGCCAACTGGCGCATACGCCCGTACACGGCTGCTTGCCTTTATTGTCATTCCGACCAAAACAGCTATTGCGACCCGCTGCACCGCTTATCAAACTTGTTTTTAATACAATTGATAACCACATGTTTTAGGAACCTTTCTGAAGTGTTGTGGCGCTCAGTCCGCAGCCAATCTGTTGTATTGGGCGTTTGCGGGATGCTCTCGGTTGATACCCTGCATTGGAAAACGAATATTGATCGTCACACCAAAAGAAAATTGAGGTATGCTGCCGCCAACTGGCGCATACGCCCGTACACGGCTGCTTGCCTTTATTGTCATTCCGACCAAAACAGCTATTGCGACCCGCTGCACCGCTTATCAAACTTGTTTTTAATACAATTGATAACCACATGTTTTAGGAACCTTTCTGAAGTGTTGTGGCGCTCAGTCCGCAGCCAATCTGTTGTATTGGGCGTTTGCGGGATGCTCTCGGTTGATACCCTGCATTGGAAAACGAATATTGATCGTCACACCAAAAGAAAATTGAGGTATGCTGCCGCCAACTGGCGCATACGCCCGTACACGGCTGCTTGCCTTTATTGTCATTCCGACCGAAACAGCTATTGCGACCTGCTGCACCGCTTATCAAACTTGTTGCTAATACAATTGATATATTCGGTGTTTGCGGGATGCTCTCGGTTGATACCCTGCATTGGAAAACCAAAACCCGCCGAAAAAGGCTACTTATTCCCTTCAAAGAAGCCACTGCGTAATGTGCCGACGGCCGTACCCCGACGAAACCGGCCGTATTCAAAGAAGCCACTGCGTGATTTGCCGACGGCCGTACCCCGCCGACAATGGCCTAACTCCGCCGACAATGGCCGTACCCCAACGAAAACGGCCGTACTAAGCCGCCACGCAGCTGCTATTAAATGCAAACCTTTACACACGTTGAGCCCTAACTTTATTTTGAAAAAATACTTATGTTGTTTTCTTATGAGCGTCTCTCTGAAAAATGTTGCGAAAAGGATTTCTCCCCCTTACGCCAAATATCTTTCAAAAGAGCCCGATTAGCCATACACACAAATGTTTGTATAGCCATTATGGCATGAGCTTCTGTCATGTAAGACACCATGTTACGCATTATTCCCATTTTGTGATTAGCTGACTCAGTGTAGCTTGTATTCAAGTCACCGACCCCTTTGTGTTGACGATAATGCTTTGCATGGGATGCAGCAGAACAACCCCGGTGAGCGTTGGAATGAAAGTCGTCAATCATAAAACGGCAGTTTTTGAAAAATTCAAATTCTCGAAGTGTACAGTAGTCGGCGGCATGGCAGTTATTGTCTGCGAGGCAGAATGAGGGACAAGTCTCAAATCTAGAATGTTTAACGCATTTCTTTTTCAACAGGTGTAAACTGAATAATACCTGGTAAGGATTGTAGAAAACACATCATTTATGCTTTCAGCAGAAGGGAACATATGAAAGCCAATATAGAATCTATGGCGACATAAGAAAACCATAGCCCCCGCTGTCAGGGATTTTGCCTTTCGCTGTCTTTCATAGTACTTTGGACAGACGGAGGGCTCACTCGACGTGTTACTGTAAGTACGACTCGGTAGGTTGTCGGCGCGCCCTAAATTTTTATATTGTGGCCGTTGCCTTATCTCAGGTAGGAAGTAAAATGAGCCTGTCTATACTATTGTTAGGGACTTTGCACGGCAAGAGTCTTTTTACCTTACGCCAGTTTTGATTGAGGTTAATTTCTCGTCCCGTTAGTGAAGGTGCCGCAGCAGGATGCCGGCTATGCAGATTCATTACACAGTTATACCGGTCGCGTAACCAAACCGAAAGATCCACAAATTCAGGGTGCAAAAACAAGTCGTTGCCTACAACAATGACTTGGAACAGAACGTTGCCAAAACTTGGTAGGTGTTGCCGAAGGTCGTCGATCAGTTCCAGTCGCTCTGCAGTGGGTAACGATGACCAGCGAGACAATTTTCGGAGGCACTCACGTCCAGTGGGAATTATAATTGTAACAACCGACTGCTCGCAAAAGACCTTACTTTGTGTTTAGTTTCGAGGCAAGGTTTACTCTAACACTCACCACCTTCAAAAGTACTCTCAATGACTCAAATTCGGCCTTAGTCCATCTATTTCCATTCAGAATAAATTCAATGAATTTCGGAAATTTGTTCCAATGCTTGTGCAGACGACGACACAACGCCTGCCCACTTTGTAATAACTCTGAGCTAATTCGAGAAGATGCCGTTTTATACAACTTGCAAAAAGTTCGTCCTGCCTCTCTATCCTCACGATTGGTAACAAACTGTAGGTTTCTGTTAGACTCACGTTTCTCAGTCTACCTTACTTGTTTTCCTCGAATGTACTGTACTGTCCTGTTTTGAGTACTTGACGTTTCTAAAGTAGTAGGTGGTCGGAGTGACTGAGTTCGTTTGTCCTCCTGATAACCAATACTGATTCCGTCGCAAGCTACCAAATCATAACCGTCACGTTTACAAATCGGACACTGAATTTCCATATTCAATGTAAGATCTTGCCGCACACGAAAAGCAAACCAAATCTAATCGAAAATTGGGTTAACCCTACAAAAAAGCCAGGCCTACGCGCGCCAACGGCGACCCTAAGTTCTGTACTGCAGTATATGATAAAAAGACAATAACTTACTGATGATATAACTTTTGGAGAAGGTGGGGGAATATGACATTTACCAGCCCCGTACTCATTGTAGTTAGATTTAAGATGCTTGTGGTAGACGTAAAATGAGAATGTCGTTGAGGTTATAAGTTCCGTGATCTTGTCCAAAAAAAAATGGGTGACGAGGCAGAAGTTGTTCTTATTGAAGATGCCGAGATTCCCTAGGTCGGGCCCAATGTACCGGTTGGAACGTGAAGGGCATTGGGTGCACTTCGCGGTTTCAACAAAGCACGTCACGGCCCCATTTTCATCGTAGAGTTTTGACCAACGCAGTCTTCTTGGAGAAGTGCAATCAGTGATTTTCAACCCACATATACACTGCGAGTCGTTTTCAAGGTAAAACACTGCGCCCGGAGTTCTGAATGCCGCCTCCGCTGCTCTGAAAACTCTTTGCGGCCAAAGATCTTCCTCCCTCAGATTTTCCAAAGTGATAAGCGATG